>JAACJM010000019.1:600000-878072 GCA_013368315.1 Tetrapyrgos nigripes
GTATTACGGTAGGTTTGTGACCCGGCGAGGGCTGCAGTGGCTACTCTTCGTAATCTGGTAAACCACACTAGAGTTGCCCAGTGAGTCTTGTCGTTGTTCGGCTTTCCGAGCCAAGCGAACTGACCTGCTGCCGGCGCTAGATATCTCGACCTTTGGCAGCCACGCGTAAAGTCAGTCAGAGAGCAGCTCGGTCCTGACAGTTTTGTTATCGGTTCGTTTCTACAGTTGCCTATGTGGTCTGTCTGTTCTTGACAAAAATACAGGTGAATACAACTCAGTCTCCTGCTCCGGGAAAGATGGAGTCAGCAACACGATGGGACAGGCAAGGCTATAGGATGTCTTCCTATACTATACGTCTACTTACAGGAGACTATGATACTAGGCACTCTGGCTCTTAGATACGACGTTCTACGCTGCCTCGAACAACGTGTCGCGGCTGTACATTCATCAAGGTGGACCGTGAGTGACGTTGGACGCTCTTTGAGTGACATTGACTCACACTCACCGAAAAGGTTGGCTTTGCAGAGCTCAACGCAGCTTAATCATGGCGGGCTAAGTCTGTATGATCTTTGGTGGCCGGTCGATAACCAGAATGGTAGGCCGTTGTAATTCCTTTCGAATGACCGCTGACTCCGTTATTAGGTCCAACCCAAGTCTTTCCACATTACTCCGCTTACCTCTTCGTGACAGAGACTCTTGGGACCTCAAAAAGTCTACGAATAGCCAATATCTTCCCTGGACGCCAGGAAAACGGTTCTTCAATCACCACAGCTTTGGGGGATGAATCCCAAGGTCAGTTGGTCGTCTATGGGTTCTGGGATGAGAGTCTCCCGTCTGGGCGCCATACCCCTTCCAAGCTTGCTCTATTAAATCTCGAGGCATACAATTCGACTGAGGGTGAGAGACCATTGGTGTCTTTCAATATCGGCAATTACCTTCCTTCTTCGGATGCTGTGGTCACCGTTCGTCGACTGCAGGCACCAGGCATTGAAGTAAAAACAGCCAATCTGACGACGTGGGCTGGGCAGACTTTTGAGAGTGGGGTAGCCTCTGGGGAACTGAAGGAGGAGAAAATCAGTGGTGGGGTGATTGAAGTCGAAGCTTCAGGTGCTGTGTTAGTGTCTATATTTGCATGAAAGCTAGACTTTTGTTGGTACAGAATCCAGGTGTTGCATTAGTGTCGATATTCCCGTTAACCTTTAGGGTAGGTCAGAATTGTCTGAAACGTAGAGGAGGTTCTTTGGATATATCGAAGACAGTCGAGATGTCGAGGAGTCGGGATGTCGACTGAATGACAGGAGCTCCTGGACCGGCTTCAATACAGCAACTCAGTCTCACCCACCCCGGCGAAAACATCAGCTTGGGAGGTGACCTCCTCTTAGCTTCTTCTCTTGCGACAGACTGGCGTGTAGTGCTTTGCCGCTGTAGAGCGGCCTTGGCCGGTTATTTGCATGAACGCTAGACTTTTGTTGATAGTCTAGGCCTACATACTTCGAGAAAAGGTACATAGGAAAAAGTTCGGTGGTGAAACTTGATGTGGCGAGTACGTATACCCGCGTCGTCATAGCGAACGCGCCTCGCGAAAATTCAACATCACTCATGAACCTTCCTTCTTCACGCCTTCTCTTTTACGAACACACCCTTTGCAGCCAAGAGCGTAGGCACCACGCCTCCCAGTCATTCCTTTATACCCACATTCCTTAACTCCAAATCCAAAATCATCGGTAACTTGAAGACGCCCATTGACAATGCCAGCCCTTCTCACTCGAACGGACAGTCCAGATCAGGGATCTTCTGGCTTCAATCCTATCTACATTGCAGGAATAGCACTCGCAGGCGCCATTGGCCTTGGTGTTGCCGTTTTTTTTCCTCATCAGATTTTGTCGCCGACGTTCTCGTGCAAAGAGGGAAGATGACCGTGGCGCAAGCTTCCTGAATGTCAAAGGGCTCGTCAAAGAGGACGAAAAATTGCCAGATAAGTGAGTTTTTCAGCCACCTCTTCTCTTTTCTTTGCTAACGCATCCCAAGTTCCCATGGCATGTTCTCTCGTGCTCAACTCAATAACGTCGTTCTTCCATCCAAAGCCATAACACGTTCTCCTGAGGAAGAAAAGAAGGAGATTTTTGAATTTCACCGCCAGTCAGGCAACTTCCCTGCGCCATTCAAACCTTTTGCACCCTCGCCCAACACCGAAACTGACAAGCGATCCTCGGGTGCTTCCTGGGTCCGACAATCATTCATGAGTGGTTCATTCATGTCTGGGAGTCACAACCGATTTTCCGTCATCTCCGCAAGCTCGGGTTTCTCTTCTGCTTCGGCTGGAGGAACGACTCGTAAAATCAAGCAGACTTTTACGCCCGTTTTGCCAGATGAATTGTTGGTGTCTTTGGGCGAGTCGCTGACCGTGATTCAATCATTTGACGACGGCTGGTGTGTTGTGGGTCGTGAAAACACTGCTCTTTGGGCCCCCCAAAAATCTCTATTCCAATCTTCTCAGAGTGCAGCACCTGAGGGCAACGTCGAGATGGGCGTGGTACCTGCATGGGCGTTCATGAAGCCTGTCAAGGGATTGAAGGCGGAAAGGCCCATAAGAAGCTCGAGTTTGGGGATCACAGTTCAGATGCAAGGCTCTGACTTTTCATCGAGGGACGAAATCATGTCGTGGTCCAACTTTTAGGCATCCCTCACCATATATCCCGTATGCGCACCCTTCTGTCGCATTATCCCAGCTCTCCCGATTGTTACGTTCCGTACATCTTTTTTATTCACTCGACTATTTCCATCGACTCCTTGTACTGAGTCTAATCAAAACCGGTTACCCCTTCACTCAAAGCTGGTCTCATTCATTCCCTTGGATGTAATTTTATCCTCACACTCTTGCATCGGCGCTGGCCTCCCCAAGCAAATTTTCTTTCTATAATACCCCTAGACACCTGTCATCGGTTGATACTTTGATTATTGGTGCTCGCTGTGCTGTCGTATTTGTTGCTGTACCTGGGTAGAGCCTTTGTTTTTAGATATAACCAAATCGATACTATATCTTGAAAATTTTGCTTTCGCAATGGTCTACGACACGCCTCTGACCCGCTAAGGTATGCAAGCTATTGAGAGGAAAAGAACGTGAGTATTTCCAACGAAAGACATGATAATGACCAATAAATATACACAATATCTAGAACGACTAGCAAACAAAATCATTTCCTTTGTGCAAGCAATGTAAGTATCAGGTGTAAGATATAGTATAGTAAAAGGGTTTCAGAAGAATACAAATTTGGCCCATATCGACCATCTCACAAAGCGATGACGGTCTGATTCAATCACAGCAAACCTGCAGCTCGCAAATCCCGGGCCAATCTAGCCTCTTCCAATGTTTGCTGTCCGGGAATGACGATTGCATGCCCATGTTCATCGAAGTGCACACGAGTGTCGGCAGGACCCGTCGGAGTGTCCCCTTCCTCGAAAGGTATCCCAAAAACGGATTCAAGGTTGCGTCGCATGCCAATATCGTGCTCTACTTCTTCGCGGGTAAGATAATTGCGCTGAGAAGGAGCTGGAGTGGCACTGGAGGTGGAAGACGAACGAATCGAGTTTTCCCAACGTTTGACGCGCCAGAAGGAGACAGTCGAAGAAAGTAAGAGGAACCAACCTATAAAATTGTTAGACCAGGTGAGGCAAATAAATATAAGCAGATGCGTACCAAGCGTCATAAGAAGGAATGAAAGCCAATCGCGAGTGGTAACACTAGCAATTTCGACTGCGTCTGGGTCGGGTGCAGTGTCGGTGCCTTCTGTATTGGGTACATCATTGGGCACTTCATTGTCCACCGACATGGAACGTGAATAGAATCCGTATTGTATAAGGGTGAGACCCAGTCCGGCACGAGAGCCAAATTTGGCAGCATGAGATGTGTGAAGAAGAAAAGTGAGGAGGAAGCCGACGAATTGGAAGAAAAAGGAAATGACGAGGTTCAAGAAGAACACCCAGACCGGACCAGAAGGGAGGTCGTCAATGAACATTGACGAACCAGCACCATCAGAATCAGCGGGGACATGGACTGTGGTTTCCCAGTAGGGAGGGACAGAGTCTGCCTGGGCGCTCGCATATGACTATAAAGTAGTGAGGGAAAACATCATCTCATTTTGATGCAATAACTCACGGGCGGCGCCTCCTTCTGGACAGAATCTTCGGGAACAAGATGGACATTGACGTTGCCATCTTGATCAACTGTTCGAACAGTTTGAACGGGCTGTGGCTTTGCCATCATGTTCGCAAAGACACCGTCGTTCTCTATGGGTCTGTCTCTGCGGGAAGATGTAGGGACCTGGACATAGTGGGTCGGCAGGACAGAACCAACGATTCTTCTAAAGAAGGACCGACGGGGAAGACGAGGCGCTGAGGGTGCTACGGGAGACGTTGGGAGCTGTCCATTTGAATTACCCCAGTCATTTGGAAGAGCAACGGTGGAGGGTCCTGGAGGCGATCCTGGAGGGGGGTGGTCATAATCTCGTTCAAAGTCGTAGAAGCCTGGAATGGAGATGGGAGCTGGACGGTGCTGAACGTTTTTGGTCGAGTCCTGCTCGTGATCATTGCCTGCAAAGGCTTCTTCGAGCTCGTCGTCGTCATGGTCGGCGAGACGAGAATATCCGACGACGGCCATAGTAAATACAAGGTAAAGAGCTGGAGGTGACGTACAGCCACATTCTCGCCCATCATTAGTAATCTTCTCGCGGTCTTGGACGCGACCTCCTTCACTCCATCCAACAACGCGTCTCAAAATCTCACCAATCTTTTCGGAGGCTTCAGCAATTCATGGCACGAGGAGCCTCTACCTTTGGGCTCTCTTCATCACGCGCAAGAGGCTCTTTTCGTCCAGCTGGATACCGAGGGAGAGGCAGAGGCAGAGGTAGAGGTGGGGCTGCAAATAGCACAAGAGACGCTCCAAGGCGCGAGGACGATGGCACACAGCTAGCGGAGAGGTTTGAAAGAATCAAGGTAAACGATGAAGTCGACGAGAAATTGGGCTTTGCCGCGATTCAGGAAGGAGGAATGAGGGAAGGGTGGTTGGTAAACATGCATCCGGTGTGTAATCTACTCACTCGCGTATAGTTGTCTACTCACGTTACGGCAGACACTGGTCAAAGACGCGGACTGGCCATCTGGAAAAGCGGCTGTAGACTACTACTTCATCCAGGACGATGGGTCCTTGTTCAAAACCACATACGTCTATGAGCCCTATTTCCACATTGCCTGCAAAGTACGTTTTTCCTGGCTTTCAATTGATCAACCTTCTCATGATTTACTAGAGCGGTATGGAATCATCCATCGAGGAATACCTCAATCGAAAATACGAGGGTCTGATTTGCCGGATTGTTCGTGAACGAAAAGAAGACCTCAAACTACCAAATCATTTAATGGGTCATCGCCGCTTATACCTCCAGCTCTCCTTTCGAAATGTCACCGATCTACTGACTGTGAGACGTGACTTGATGCCATTGGCATTAACGAACAGTGCAAAACGCGATGCCGTTGACGCGTACGCCGAAGTCGTCAACGCGACCTCCTCAGGAAGGCCCAATGTCAACATTGATATTGAAGAAGAGGCGGATTGGACAGCCTCTAGCGGAAGGCCTCTAGAATCGCGTGAAGATCCCCGAGAAGGAATCATCGACATCCGTGAATACGATGTCCCCTACTATCTACGTGTCGCTATCGACAATGATATTCGTGTCGGTCTATGGTACGCTGTGACATTTACAGCTGGCCAGCCTTCCTTCCGTCACCTCACTGAGAGGGTCAAACGTGCTGACCCTGTGGTCATGGCGTATGATATCGAAACCACCAAAGCACCATTGAAATTCCCCGACCAAGCCATCGACCAGGTCATGATGATTTCGTATATGGTTGATGGACAAGGCTATCTCATTACCAACAGGGAGATTGTCAGCGAAGACATCGAAGATTTCGAGTATACGCCGAAAGAAGGGTATGAAGGACCTTTCATTGTTTTCAATGAAGCAGACGAGGTATGTCCAGTTGGCGAATTTGCAAACTAGCCCAAATCAACGGATTTTTTTTAGGTTGCCACTATCAAACGTTTCTTTTCACATATACGAGACGTTAAGCCTACCGTCATGGCGACGTTTAACGGAGATTTCTTCGATTTCCCTTTCCTTGACGCACGATCCAAAGCCAATGGTATCGATATGTTTCTGGAAACTGGTTTTGCAAAAGATTCCGAAGACGAGTACAAATCCAGAACTTGCGTACACATGGACTGCTTCAGATGGGTGAAGCGTGATTCTTATCTTCCACAAGGAAGTCAGGGTTTGAAGGCAGTAACGACTGCCAAACTTGGTTACAATCCTATAGAGCTGGATCCCGAATTGATGACTCCGTGAGTGTTGCCACGAATTTGTGACGAATGTCTGTACGTCTAACCTATGATTGGTGTATAGCTATGCCATGGAGCAGCCCCAGACTCTTGCTCAGTACTCTGTCTCAGATGCAGTAGCGACATACTATCTGTACATGAAATATGTGCATCCCTTCATCTTTTCGCTGTGTAACATCATTCCATTGAACCCAGATGAGGTTCTGAGGAAAGGAAGTGGAACCCTTTGTGAGACGCTTCTGATGGTGAGTTCTCGCGTTCCTTTCACAATCATTTCATGTTCAGACTGGTTTTAGGTTGAAGCTTATCGTGCCACAATTATCATGCCCAACCGTCACGAAGAAGAGCACGGCAATTTCTACGAGGGCCACCTTCTGGCTTCTGAAACCTATGTCGGAGGACATGTCGAAGCTCTTGAGGCTGGTGTCTTCAGGAGTGATATTCCGACAGACTTCAAGATTGTTCCCTCTGCCGTCCAGCAGGTGCGGGTCATTACACGTTTACTTTGAGTTTCCAGCCTTATTGACTGCCTAATACAGCTGATAGATGATCTCGATGCGGCCCTCATGTTCTGTATCGTCGAGGAATCCAAAGCTTCTATGGAAAGCGTCACCAATTACGATGAAGTCAAGTCTGAAATTCAGGCTGCACTTGAAGTCATGCGTGATAATCCACGACGTGTCGATAATCCCCTCATTTACCATCTGGACGTCGCTGCCATGTACCCCAACATCATGCTTTCCAATCGCCTCCAGCCAGATTCTATGGTGGATGAAGCGGTTTGTGCAGTTTGTGACTTCAATAGGCCTGGTAAAACTTGTGACAGACGACTGGATTGGGCATGGAGAGGAGAGTTTTTCCCAGCACATCGAGACGAGTACAACATGATTCGCCATGCACTGAACCAAGAGACGTTTCCTCCAAGACGTCCTGGCGGTCCTCAACGGCGCTATACAGATCTATCTCCCGCCGAGCAGACTGCCCTTCTCCATAAACGACTTGGAGACTACTCCAGGAAGGTGTACAAGAAGACGAAGGATACCAAAGTCGAAACTCGCCAGTCCATCGTGTGTCAACGCGAGAATCCTTTCTATGTCGACACTGTGCGTCGTTTCCGGGACAGACGTTACGAGTACAAGGGTCTCCATAAAACGTGGAAAAAGAACCTCGACAACGTCGTTTCCGAAGGTCGTTCCATCGCAGAGATTGACGAGGCGAAGAAGATGATTGTCTTGTATGATTCTCTGCAGCTCGCCCATAAATGTATCCTCAATTCCTTCTATGGATATGTTATGCGTAAAGGTGCTAGGTGGCACTCTATGGAGATGGCTGGAATCACTTGCTTGACAGGCGCGACCATTATTCAGATGGCTCGTGCTCTGGTTGAGCAGATTGGCCGTCCTTTGGAACTCGATACCGATGGTATTTGGTGCATGCTTCCAGGCGTGTTCCCAGAGAATTTCAAGTTTAAACTGAACAACGGCAAATCCATCGGCTTCTCTTATCCTTGCACCATGCTCAACCACCTTGTTCATGCTCAGTTCACCAATCATCAATATCATGACCTGGATCTCGAGACAGGGCAGTACAAGATCCACAGCGAGAATTCGATTTTCTTCGAGCTCGACGGCCCTTACAAGGCGATGATCCTCCCTTCGTCTAAGGAAGAGGATAAATTGCTGAAGAAACGATACGCCGTTTTCAACGATGATGGATCAATGGCCGAGCTGAAAGGCTTTGAGGTCAAACGTCGTGGGGAGCTCCAGCTCATCAAGATCTTCCAGTCACAGCTTTTCGAAAAGTTTTTGTTAGGTTCAACGTTGGAAGAATGCTATTCAGCAGTTGCACAGGTCGCAGACCAGTGGCTGGATGTGCTGTATAGCAGAGCGGCCAGTCTGGAGGATGAAGAATTGGTTGAACTCATTGCGGAGAATAGGAGTATGTCGAAGACGCTGGCCGAATATGGTGGCCAGAAGTCGACGTCGATCAGTACGGCTCGGCGTCTCGCAGAGTTTTTGGGTAACCAGATGGTCAAGGACAAGGGTCTCGCCTGCAAATTCATTATCTCTGCTCGTCCTATCGGTGCCCCAGTTACCGAACGCGCTGTTCCCGTGGCGATTTTTTCCGCTGAAGAGAGCGTCAAACGTACCTATCTTCGCAAATGGCTGAAGGACAGTAGTCTCGTCGATTTCGATCTTCGTTCCATCCTGGATTGGGAATACTACATCGAGCGTCTGGGCTCGGTGATTCAGAAGCTCATTACCATTCCAGCTGCGATGCAGAAGGTGTCAAACCCAGTACCCCGAATTCATCATCCGGATTGGCTTCATCGGCGAGTTGCAGGGGCGGTTGACAAGTTCAAACAGAACAAGCTCACCGATTTCTTCAAGCCTGTCGACGGGGAGTCTCAATCACAACGAGACTCAGAGACTCAGATAGCAGACATCGAGGATACCGCCGGTGAACATGCCAGCAAACGCATACGAATTGCGCCCTTGAAGCCACAGTTTACTCGCCAGGCCACGCCGGAACCAGAGGGAGACAGTGATTTGTCGAAACCCCTTCCAGACCCCTACATGAACTACTCAGCTTGGATAAAAGCTATGCGACCTCGTTGGAAACGACGACGTGAAGGCGCGGATAGCTCATCCACTGTCGTCCCTTCCATGTTCAGCAATGTGAAAGTGCGGACCGACCGTCGTTGGGATATTGTGCAGATCAGAGCAACAAGCACACCAGGTCGATATATGCTCTGGTTGTCCATTGATTCCGATCTGGTTTCAGTTCCCTTGCGAATACCTCGGGAGTTCTACGTGCATTTGCGTTCTCCGAAAGAGGATGTTTTCCGCGAAGACCTTTACTCCTACGAGAAAGTGACACGACATCTTCCACGAGATTCTCCCTGCGTCAACTTGTACAAAGTCACTGTTCGCGAAGATCTGTATCAAGAAAACAGCGAACACTTCATTGACCTAACCAATGATCCTAACGTTGACGGTGTATTTGAACTGCAGGTTAGCCTTCTTTTGTACATACCAGCTCGGATAGTGTTGACCTTGTTTTATTTTCAGGTTCCGCTTGTTGTCCGTGGGCTCCTGAAACTCGGAAAGAGATGCGAAAACCAGGACTCTGCTATGTCTCTGAACCGCGCACAGACGATTGGTTTCGATTTGCACCAGCTTGATACACCGCTTTCCTCTTCCACCAAAAGAAAGTACATGAACAGCGGTGTTAATAAGAAATACATCTTCCTATACCATGCCTGTTCAGCAAATGCACCTGTGCACGTCTTTGCTGTGTTTTTCCCGACAGGTGTGGCCAGACTTCATCTCGTAGATCCTGCCACTCGCCGTCAGCCCATTGTCAGACTTTCAGAAATTTATGCTGACTTACAGCGCAAAGGAGAACAGTTTTATGGCAAAAGCAATTCATTTTCCTATCCCGAAGCACGGGAGTTCACGATCACCTATCATTCATCGGATCTGACTGCGCTCAAAGCTATTTCTCGTGAGCTGGGGCTCCAGGAAGACAAGTCTTTTACAATCATCATTTCCTCCAGCAAGGACGACTCTTATTATGATGCGCGACTCCCGAAATTGCAGAAATTTCCGGTGCTGTACATGTCCAAAGCCAAGACGGCCCACACTTTGGACACTTTCCCATGGCAGTCCCATGTTGCACACAAGATGATCAGCCGATATCTTTCAGTCGGTTCATGGCTTGACCGTCTCATTGCTTTGGCAGATTACTATGACATCCCCATAGGTCACATAGAAGGAGACCAACCTCTATGTCTCTCAGACCTTAGCTTTGCTAGACGTCTAGTACAGCAAGACATGGTCTTATGGTGGTCCCCATCCGAGCTACCAGACTTGGGCGGCATTGAGAACGATAAACCTCCTATTGAGGAGTTACCGAGCAGCGAATTTGTTGTTCCAGGTGCCTATTCCAACGTATGTCTGGAAGTGGCAGTTCGAAATTTGGCGATCAATTCTGTGGTACACTCAGTGGCAGTCAACGAGTTGGAGGGAAGTGGAGGTTCGACAGCATTTGACTCAGTTTCGCGGACCATCGATGCCTACGCGCAAGGAGACGGTCAACGAGATTTGACTTTGGGGCAATCGTCCATGTCTAGTCAAACATTCGGTATCATGAAGACCATGGTCAAAGGTTGGCTCCTCGACCGGATTACCAGTGAAGCCAACCAGCAAGAATCTCCTGCGACCGTTGCCATGGATCACTTCTGGCGATGGACTAGTTCCACCGTTTCCAATCTCTATGACCCTTCCATTCATCGCTTCATCCACGGTCTCATGCGCAAGACGTTCATCCAGTTACTTGCTGAATTCAAGAGGCTGGGATCACAAGTAATATACGCTGATTTCAGTCGTATACTACTCTCCACATCGAAACCACCCGGTACTGCATATGCCTACGCAACCTACGTCAATACTGCTATCACCTCGCATGAGTTGTTTGAGCATCTTTCTCTCCGGACGGAACGCTTCTATGACTACATGCTCTTCATGGACCAGGCTAATATGGGGGGTATTGTTTGCGAGGACCCTCTCGCACTAGAACCCCCCACAGAGCTCTCGCTAGAAATGCGATGGAATATCGTTGAATTCCTTCCCAAACCCATGCAGAAAGACTTCAGTGACATGGTCCAATACCTCATCGTCTCCCTGTTCAAGGTCCGCCAGAAAGCTAATGAGTCCGGTAGAGTGCCTTTGAGGGCATTACAGAACGGCGCCCCAGATGCAACTCAGCATGATCAGAAATCAAAAGACGAGATGGAGCACGTAAAAGAATTTATAGCTCGCAAATTGACTCGAAAGCTACTCAAAACCGTCGGACATCTCCAAGAACAACATCGCGACGCGATGATGCACGAAGAGTCAGCGAAAGACTTTGATTTCCCTGTCCTACCCGGCTCTCACCTTCACATGTCTAACCCTCTATTGGAGTTCATCAAATTCGTATGTGCGGTCTTCCAGCTTGCGAGCGAGTATCACGTCGAGATTGGTCTGCTCAAAAGAAACGCGTTAGACCTCATTGGTGTCAAAGAGTTTGCGAATGAAGCCATCTTCAGAAATCCTTGCGAGCCACTCAAGCTCCCTAGTGTACCTTGCAAGCACTGTGACGCTCTTCGAGACTTTGACTTCTGTCGTGATCCAGACCTGCTTCCATCCAATTCCGATGTGTCTCCAAAGTGGACGTGTAATCATTGTCATGGAGAATATGACCGTGTAGCAATCGAGTTCACGTTGATTGGTTTCGTGTACGGGATAGAACGAGCATATGCACAGCAGGACTTGAAGTGTTCGAAATGCCAGCAAATCCAGTCGGATAATGTGTCCCGTTACTGCCAATGCTCAGGTTCTTATCAACTGACCGTGAATAAGGCTGATATGCGGAGGAAACTTCGGACGATGGTCAATGTTGCAATCGTTCATGGATTTGTGCGCTTAAAGGTGTGTTTTTCTTTCATCCCAAACAAGTCCTCAGCCTCATGAAGATATTCTAGGAATGTGCTCAAGTCATGCTTGAGAATTGGTAGTTCGTTCTTTGCATCTTTTGTTTTCGAGTGTCATCTGTATTGGTAGAACTTGGATACCTGTACTGGCTTGTAATATACCACTGGTCATTGTAGACATAAGAGTTGAGTACGTTGAGTAGACGGTGTCGTCATCGAGGAGTTGTTACAACCTGAGCAAGGTCTTAGTCAGTATGCTCAGGATGCTCAAAACCAAGTTGCAAGCCCTGCCAATACGCTCAACGCTGCCTCAGGCGCTGAACTCAGACCCTCCTACGATCTCTGCCTTCTTGTCTTCGTTGAAAGAGAATCCAAGCAGATTACGACGAGCCCGACTTGCCCCTACGGACGCACATTTCTCATACGTCACTCCTCTGCCGCTTCCTTTTCCGTACCAGATAGAGTTACCGGAGGATGATCCCAAGTACGTCGAGCAATGGTTGGCCGAGCGAGAACCGTTATCCAAGGTCGCTGAAAACCTGTACTCGTCCGAGAAGCGGAAACAGCCTGCCATTCTCATTGGGCTTGCCGAAACCTGCCTGCGGGACTGCCTGCCTCACCTTGATGTCGGTGACGCATTCACTTCTCTAGGCACACCGACCCTTCTCGATGTCGAAGAGGAAGAATACACGTCCTCTAATCCTGCACGGCAAGACTTGATCGACATCCTCAGCGGACAATCCGTCATAATATCCGAAGAGCATAATTTCGCTCCTTGGTCTCTTCGTTACAGCGGTCACCAGTTTGGCTCATGGGCTGGTCAGCTCGGCGATGGACGTGCTGTCACTGTCCTAGTCACCCCCCATCCCTCTGTTCCAGACCTTTCCTATGAGCTTCAGCTCAAAGGCGCAGGTCGTACACCATATTCCCGTACCGCCGACGGCCTCGCGGTAGCTCGTTCATCTATCCGCGAATTTCTGGCTTCAGAGGCTATGCAAGCTCTGGGTATCCCTACCACCCGTTCTCTGGCCCTCATTTCCTTGCCAGAGATCCCCGTCATGCGTGAAAAAATGGAATATGCTTGCGTCACCACGCGAGTCGCACCTTCTTTCCTCCGGATTGGATCTTTCGAGGCCCTCAATGGACCGACAAATATGATGTTTTTCGGTGGTGGGCAACAGAAACCCGACTGGGATGCTCTTCTGAAGCTTGCTGAATACGTCTCAAAAGACGTCCTGAAGCTCGAGTCATTTGGTAAAGGAGAAAAATGGGCCAAAGACCTTGTATATGAAGTAGCGAAGCGCAATGCAAAGATGGTTGCAGGATGGCAAGCTTATGGATTCATGCACGGTGTCATTAATACTGACAAGTGAGTCGCACCGTTTCTTCCTGAACCTCACGGATTAATAGCTTTGCAGCGTCTCCGTTCTGGGTTTGACGATAGACTACGGACCCTATGCCTTTATGGACGTGTTCGATCCTTTCCATATCTGTAATCACACCGATGAAGGAGGAAGGTACTCGTACCGATACCAGCCCAGTATGATGTATGATTCCGAGTGCCTCCCAATGCTTGCAACCTATTCACGTTTTCTTTTCTCAGTATTTATGCCCTCCGTGCTTTGCTGAACTCACTTGCACCTCTCATTGGTGCTGAATCATCTGGTGTCAAGCTAGTTGCAGGCTGGGCGTCCTCTGCTTCCCAAGAACAGCTTGACGAATGGTCTAAACTGGGTGTGAAGGAAACGAACGAGGAAATGGAGAGATTGATACAAGAAACGATGAGTGTTGAGTATGGACGGTTGCTGAGAAAGGTACTGTGCCTTCATTTACCTTTGCACATACCCATGACGCTAAACTTCCTGTCTTCCTACGCAGCGCCTTGGATTCCATCAAGCGAAGACTAACGATGAAACCCAATTTTTCCAGCCTCTGCTCAATATGATGCAAAATCAAAAACTGGATTTCCATCGTACTTTCCGACTCATAGCTCAGTTTTCTCTAGCCGACTTTAAAGACTCTGAGAAGAAGAATCAATTCATCGATAGAATCTTGTCCAATGTTTCTGAGCCTCAGATGGTCGATAATTTCTCTGCCACGAAGGAGTGGGATGGTTGGTTAGAGAAGTATGCTCAGCGTTTGCAGGAAGAGGGTGTTGATGAGGAGGAGAGGATTCGTGAGGCAAAGGGTGCCAATCCGAGATTTGTGTTGAGGCAATGGCTGCTGGAAGAAGTGATTAAGAAGGTCGAGAACGACGAAAGCAAAGGCAGGAAGGTGCTTGCGAAGGTATTGCATTTGGCGTGCAATCCTTACGAAGATTGGGGTGGGGAAGAGACCGAGGGAAAAGTTGGAGATGATATATCAGACGACGAGCTGAAAGAGGAAAGGAGGTATTGTGGAGTGGGTGATAGGAAGATGCTGGGATTCCAATGTAGCTGTTCTAGTTAGACACGAGGAAGAAATGTTGTATGTAACTGTAAGTATCTCATTGTATCTCTAGCTATATCTACGTGGGCGTCTGCAATACCGATGTGTATACAGTGCGGGGCGCGGAGCATATTTGCCTGCTATGTATTTTTGTGCGCTCTTAAATGACGGATTTTGCTCGGCACTGGGCATACTCCATATGGCACCGATTTGAGGCCGATATTCCATATGGAGTATGCCCGGGGCCGAGCAAAGATCCGTCATTTAAGAGCGCACAAAAATAGCTGGCAAATATGCTCCGCGCCCCGCTGTGTAGATCTGGTCACGGGGGTGACATCAGTTTTGTCAGTCACTGTAGCTCATTTTTGAGCCGAGTTCTTTCAATTTCACTTTCCAATGCTGTTAAACAGCTGTTAAACAACTGTTAACGATCACAATTCCATCCATTACAACTTGTACATTATGACTTTCTTTCTACATCTACGTCGCACTACCGAAAATCTGGTATCTCCTGCAAATACTCGGCCCAATCTCATCATACTGTGCCTTCGTGTGGCACGAAGTGTAAAATTCAGGTAAAGATGCCAACAACGATCCACCAAACCAGACAGCATAACGTTGGCGTTTATGAGAAATGACGTCCACTTCGACTCCAGAGGACTGCATGGCGCTACCGCTAGCAGCGACGGAATTACTGAGCCTGCGATCAACCAACTGCTTCAAGTCCCGCTTGAGCCTGTTTCCAAAGTGTTGGAACATGGTAGAGCCACCAGACAAGACAATATTCTGGCAACAAAATAGTGAGATGGGAGTCTCTTTTGGTAGTTGTATGCGCGTACCTTGTACAGTCCACGTCGTACATCAATGGGAGATTGTTGGATGACGTCGTCAACAATATCTGGAAGGGGTGTCAAGAAGTCTGAAGAATAGATCTCGGGATTGAAGAAGATCTCTGGAGCAAGAAAACGTTCATATCCGACATCAATGCCATATTTCTATTATCGGAGCAATCAGTAAAGAGCAAAACTCGACTCCAGAGAGGACTCACCCTTCCCGTCACGCTATGCTCGCCTTCATATCTCTCAAAATGTTTGTATGGCTCCGCATCATACTTCCTGAACTCCTTTACGATATCCTGACAGACATAACTGTAGTTTTCCTTCACTTTGCTGGCAATTCTCATTTGATCCTCAGGCGGTACACCAGCTGTCTCCCCTCTTTCTCTCAACAAATTCAGCACAAACTGCGTAATGTCTCGTCCTGCAATTGGAATGTGCTTGATGGCACTGCCGATGACGTATCCTTCAGCACAAGGGATAACGTGCGTAACACCATCACCCGAGTCGATGACCGTACCAGTGAGAGTACGATCAGTTACGCGGTTGGAGGTCCACGAGGCGGCGAGGGCAAGGACTGCTTGCACAGCGATGTAAAGACCTTTGATATTGAAAGATTCAAAGAAGATTTCCGCAGTCTGTTCACGGTTTTCGGGAGGATTGAGAGGCGGTTCAGTCTATGCGTGCGCAGTCAGCTTTTAATCAAGATTCTAGAGATCTGGAAGACGCACGAGAAGGAAGTAATGATCCTCAGGCTCTGCCCTCAGATATTTGAAGATGGTCTGCTCCCAGTACCGTTCCATATGGTCCCAATTATCGATCATACCGTGGCGAATAGGATAGTGCACGCTATAACCGGGTGTCTTTGCATTGGCCAGTGCTTCATCGCCAATGAAAAAGTCGAGGTCTTCGACACCGCGCTTGGATGCTAGATGGCCGGGCTTTGACGGGATGGTGGGCGCACGAGAGGATTGATGTCCAGAGCCACGAGTAGCGATGGCAGTAGGGAATACGCTTGAAGGATGTTGGTCGCGTTTGGGGTAGATTGTAACTAAGACTTACAATGAAGGATCAGAGTTTCCAGCAAAGCTGAAGAAAGAATTAGGACAGAAAAGAGAGATAATAAAGAGAAGAACATACCCGACTTTGGAGTAACCAGTACCATTATCGCATATTACAGGTGCTAGTTGGGACATAGTGGTTTGAGTCAAGAATGGTTCTCAGAGTGCAAACACGGTCACTCCCTCTCTCTCTTATGTCCTCCGACTCCCCCAGCTCATCTTCTGCCCCAGCAGTGAGTCAAGAGCCCCACCAAACCACCTATCTTCTAATTCCATTTCCAGTGGCGCCAGTTTGCCTTCTTCGATGTTAGTGCTGTCAAGGATTTACATGACCAGACAAACCCTCCCGACATATTCAAGGTGCGCGTATTGCGGTCATTCTCCGACGTGCTGCTACTGAAAGCCTCGTTCATTCCAGTCTACGCTAGAAATATCTACCATTGCTTCATCCTCAGCAGGAGTACTCGTTGCAGACATTCATGGGTCTATTCATTTACTTGACCAGTCTTTTGAATCAATCAGTAGCTGGGTCGCTCATGTCGGAGGGCGCGTAACGCATATGGTAGAGAAGAAAGGTTTTCTGGTCACGCTAGGGGTCAGTCGAAATGGCTCAGACTCTGCCCTACAAGCATTGAATAAACGTTATAGGAAGAAGGGTCCAATCATACTCCTTTATTAAAGATATGGGACCTCAACCAGAAAGACAAACGGACCACAGCTCCTCTCCTAATACGTTCTGCAAAAGTACAGCTGAGCAATAGACCTCATCCGGTATGTGTGATTCTCGTACATTGAGTTGTGTACTGAACCGTTTGCAAGGTGACTACGGTCGCACTATCTGAGAACCTTTCATATCTGGCAGTAGGTCTTGGTGACGGTAGTGTGTTGCTCTATCGGCACCTCGACCAATCTCTCGCGTCTTCTACATCCCTTACCGCCCTTCCTAAACCGCGTACAGTACACGAAACCCCTACGGAACCTATAACCGGCCTTGGTTTTCGCTCACCAATTACGTCTACGTCTAATCCACCTCAAGTCAACGGCCATTTTCGAGATTCTACCGCGTCTCTGGACCACCACAATTCCAATCTCTATCTTTTTGTTGTGACAACCAATCATGTGCTGGTGTACCAAGCTTCAGGAAAGGGTTCAGGCTCTTCTGCTGTTGCTGTGGATGAGATTGGATGTGGTTTGGGATGCGCAGTGATGGATAGCCGTTCCTTCTCAAAGGAAATGGTTATTGCACGCGACGAAGCAATTTACATGTGTGGAGTTGAGGGAAGAGGGAATGCTTTCGCTTATGAAGGTAAGTTCGGACAATCTGCGTCTGGTATGCTGCTCACACTTCCTTCAGGTCCTAAATCTTCAGTCCATGCCTATCACTCGTATCTAGTCATCGTGTCACCGCCCATCGTTCCTTCTGCGTCTGCGGCGTCAGCGACCGTGCGGAATTTTGCACGAGTTGCCGAAAGCTCAGAGATTACCAAGGTATGGTCATTCCATGTCTTCCAGCCAGCTATATGGAGTGATCGCAACTGTACAGGTGACTGTGTTCGATCCAGCAAATAAAATCGTTGCCTATACCGGAACCTTCACTCAAGGTGTCCGTGAGGTGATCGTAGCACCGTGGGGTGGATTGTATGTTCTGGGAAATAACGGCGAGGTTAACCTGCACTCTTTCTCTATGTTGTGCTTCTTCTGAGCTGTATGTTGTTTAGGTCACTCATCTCGTCGAGAAGCCTACGTCAGAGAAGCTAGAGATGCTCTACCGCAGATCCATGTTTGGTCTCGCCACGAATTTGGCGCAAACTCAGGGTTTAGATGATAGCAGCGTAGCAGACATTCACCGGCAGTATGGCGACCATTTGTATTCCAAGGGCGATTATGATGGAGCGATGAATCAATACCTCAAGACCATGGGTTGGGTGCAGCCTAGTTATGTTATAAGAAAGGTGGGGCTCTTTTCTATCGCTACAGCTTTGTTTCTATACCTGAATATATTTACAGTTCCTTGATGCTCAACGGATACATAATCTTGTCACATATCTTCAAGAACTGCATTCACAGGGACTCGCAAATTCGGATCACACGACACTACTGTTGAACACCTATACGAAACTCAAGGACGTTTCTCGACTAGACACTTTTATTAAAACCGAATCCAAAGCCTCGCGACGTTCAGGAGGAGAGACTTCAGATGAACTCCCTTTCGACCTGGATACTGCGATTAGAGTCTGTCGGCAAGCTGGTTACTTTGAGCATGCTGGCTATTTAGCAAAGAAGTACGAGCGCCATGAGGAGTACCTCCGCATACAAATCGAAGATGCAGAACAATATGAAGATGCTTTGGCATACCTGCGGGAACTAGGTGCTGAAGCGGTATGATCATTCATTTTTCTATGCTCCTTCCGGTCTAATGCTATGTGTGGTCCAGGCGGAAAGCAACCTTGCACGTTATGGCAGAGGGCTATTGGCCAACCTTCCTGAGGACACGACGCAGCTTCTCATTGATCTCTGCACAATATCAGAGGCACCAGTCGAGGTGGAAGGTGAGACTCCCGAGAGTCCCTCGAAACCGTCCGGCGGTTACCTATCTTATTTGAACATCAACCGCAATTCCATTGTGGCTCAGACGACGACATCATCTGAGACGGCTACCATCCCTGCGCCGTCGATTCATACAGTACGACCTGGAGATACGGCCTCTACGCGTAACTCTGTTCACGAGGGGAGAATAGGAGACGTGAATGGTAGCAACCATGACAGCGTTACAGGGACACCTCGCACGGCGTCTCCGCCTCCCGTCGGCCCTTTACAGGTATCTGCCCGTCCTGTCAAGAGACTGAGCCCCCGAGTCTATTTTGCGCATTTTGTGGACCATATGGAACAGTTTGTCGTGTTTCTGGAAACAGTCGCTGCGAGGAGATGGGGGCAGAGTGTTGATGAAGAGTTCAAGGGCTCTGAATCGATCATCCCCCCGGTCACGGACGATAGTGATGAGAAGGACCAGATCGCAGTCTGGAATACTCTTTTGGAGCTATATTTGACTCTGCCTGGATTTAGTTCGGCATCTACCAAGCCGCAGGATGAGAAAGCATTACGATCGAAGGCTTTACGACTGCTTCAAAGTGATGCGATTCCCTACGATCCTACGCACGCACTGATACTCTGTTCCAGTCGAGGGTATACAGATGGCTTGGTGCTGTTATGGGAAAAGATGGGTATGTATGAAGATGTACTGCGGTTCTGGATGGATCGAGAGGCTGTTGAGCCGGGTGCCTCGGTGGAAGTGGTGAAACATCTACAGCTATATGGCGCCAAGCATCCACACCTTTATCCCCTTGTTCTGAGGTTTCTGACTTCGTCTTCTGCGTTACTCTCCAAGCACCAAGACGATCTAAAGGATATCTTGGGGCATATTGATGAAGAGGGGATTATGCCTCCGCTGGGCATTATACAGCTTCTCAGCCGTAACGATGTGGCGAGTATCGGTCTAGTCAAGAATTGGCTAATTGAGAGGATACAGCATGAACGGAGTGAGATACAAGCTGTGAGTTCCTATCCACTTTTCGCGGTTAAGGAGCTGATTTAGAACCGACGCATAGGATCAAGAATGGATACAGTCTTATAGAATGGAGACTGCGGCCAAGTTTAAGCAAGTAGAAGAGCTTTCTGACCACGAACACCCCAAAGTGTTCCACGTCACTAGATGTTCTGGGTGCGGTGGCCAGCTCGACTTGCCCAGTGTTCATTTCATGTGTAATCATAGTTATCATCAACGGTCAGTATTCCTCTTACCCGTCTTGGTATTGACTGACACCCGTTGTTACCAGGTGCATTGTTGACCACGACACAGAGTGCCCGAAGTGTGCACGAGAGCATGGGGTGATACGAGAGATTAGGAAGAATAATGAACAGCTTGCGGATCAGCATGACTTGTTCGTATCGGAAGTTCGAGAGGGCGGGTTCAAGACCTTGGCGAATGGGTTCAGTCGTGGTATCTTTCAGTAGTACTTATGTGTAGAACGTTCTTGTCATGTCAACTGGCAGAAACACGTTTAGATCGTGTTCGACTCGTGGCTGGGGCGACTTTCGGACTCGGTTAGTAGCGCCAAGTAACGAGTAAAATTAGAGGAATCGGATAGGGGCTTGGCAGTACACCTATTGACCCAAAGCGGAAGTGACTGCAATAGCTGTCAATTCATGTAACATGTTGAAAAGAGTTGGTTTGGAGTGTGCATTGAATTCTTCCCTTCTCCTCAATGTCCGCTCACAACGACTCGCCCTCCATCATTATCCAAGCAGAAGTTGACGATCCTGCCTCTCGTCCTACACCAAGAATTACCACAGATGCTACTCTCCTTTCTCCACATTCTCCCGCCTCTCCATCTGCTACAGCTGTCGATGACTCTTCCTTCATAACCAACGTCCCTCCTTCTCCTACCATCTCAGAACGTTCTTCGGTACATTACGAGCCCACGACCTCTCTCGCTCTCCGCGGCAACAAACCAGATGCAAAGGGCCTTTCATTCCTTGCTCCCATCGAACACCACAGCACTCATGGCAGAAAGGGCAGTATAAACTCTCTAGCGACTACCACTGAGGCTGGGACAGACCCGGACTATCATTCACTTCGCCCTTCTCACGAAGTCGAGCTCTCTCAGATCAAAACCAACACGACCGATGCGACGCGTGTCACATCTCACTCCCATTTGCGCGACCCCAGCAAGAGCAATTCCAAGGGGAAAGGAAAGGATACTTCTGACGAGGACGAGGACGAGGAGGGTGACCCCAAGTCTCAGCGGGCAGAACTCCAGCAGGATGTTGAGCTTAACCCTACGCCCTTCCGTTTCAAGCCTTACGAACTCGCTCATATGCTCGATCCAAAGAGTTATGAGGCTCTGAGGGATATTGGAGGAGTGAAAAGTCTGCTACGTGGCTTGGGTGTGGACCCAGCGAAGGGTTTGAATTCTGAAAGCTCCACGCCTCTTACACGCGTCAAATCAGTGGAAGCCAAAGGAGGGATTAATACCCCTGGTGATGCAGGTAGTGGTGAGGGTGCTTCACAACGTCATGATCCTAATCAGGACTCTCAGCACCTTCCTGCTATAATGCTCACAGAACCTGATGGTGGAGTCAAGGCCGGCGTTTCACCTTCTCCGTCAGCACCGTCTATAAATGCAGGTGTTGGTGATGACGGGGATGATGGCTGGGACGAAAAGGGAGCTTTCAATGCGTCTTTGGCTGATCGTCGTCGCGTCTATGGGGAAAATGTTATCCCGGATCGAAAGAGCAAGAGTCTTTTACAGCTTATGTGGACTGCTGCGAAAGACAAGGTACTCGTCTTGCTTGGAATTGCTGCCGTCGTTTCGCTTGCACTCGGCCTCTTTCAAGACTTTGGCACCCCCCGTGACCCTGACGAACCTCCAGTAGATTGGGTTGAGGGTGTGGCCATCGTAGTGGCTATCTTGATCGTCGTATGTCTTTTTGTCGTTCTTTGTTTTCTCTCTCGGCTCACATTTGACAACAGGTCATTGTTGGTTCAGTCAACGACTGGCAGAAGGAACGGCAATTCAAGACATTGAACGATAAGAAGGAGGAACGTGGTGTTCATGTCATTCGCGCAGGTGTGGAAGTTATCATCGATGTTAAGGAACTGGTTGTGGGAGATATCGCGATTCTGGAACCTGGTGAAATCATTCCTTGTGACGGAGTCCTCTTGTCAGGACACAATGTCAGATGTGATGAGAGTGGTGCAACTGGAGAGAGTGACGCTATCAGGAAGGTTAGTTGGGCAGAATGGACCGGACTTCGGGAGAAGGAGAAGATCTCTAATAGCGGTATGTTTCGTCAGATGTGACGTCATCGTGATTCTGACTGCTTGTTACCAGATATGGTCGATCCGCATAGCGAGCTGGCCCACACCGACTGTTTTGTGGTCAGTGGAAGTAAGATTTTGGAGGGTGTAGGTCGTTATATCGTCGTTGCTGTTGGCCAGAAAAGTTTCCATGGGAGAATTATGATGGGTACGTCATGGCTTGTATTCGACTTGTTCTGTCGTTTATCGTGCTATCCTCCAGCTCTTCGTGGTGATACAGAAAACACGCCTCTCCAGCTGAAGCTCAACAACCTGGCGGAATTGATTGCGAAGCTGGGAAGCGCTGCTGGATTGATTCTTTTCACAGCTCTCCTGATCAGATTCTTCGTTCAGTTAGGTACCAATGACCCTGTCAGGTAAGCCGAAAGAATCCAGTTTCGGGCACTGTGCTTACGAAATGTTCAGGACCTCAAGCGAAAAGGGCATAGCATTTGTGAACATCCTCATTATAGCAGTTACTATCATCGTTGTGGCCGTGCCAGAAGGTATTTACCCCTTTGAACCTTGATTGTACTCCTTGTGTTGACAATTGTCGTGTCAGGTCTTCCTCTCGCCGTGACATTAGCCCTCTCGTTTGCCACGAAACGTATGACCAGTGAAAATCTGCTTGTACGTGTACTGGGAAGCTGTGAGACCATGGCCAACGCTAGCGTCGTCTGCACCGATAAAACTGGAACCCTAACTCAAAATGTCATGTCCGTCGTCGCTGGCAGCGTCGGGATCCACGCCAAGTTTGTCAAGAACATCAAAGAGCACGAAGGTCGCACGAATGCCAATGAGCCTGCTGGCGTCGATCCCGGGACCGCACCGAAACCTTCCCGCAAACACGACAAGGATTTCTCTCTGGATCAGTCGGAGCTGAATTCGGTTCTTTCCCCTCAATTGCAGGCTCTCTTCAACGAGAGTATCGCAGTGAACAGTACGGCTTTCGAAGATAGGGATCCATCTACCGGTGAACTGGTCTTTGTGGGCTCTAAGACGGAGACTGCTTTGTTGACGTTGGCGAAGGAGTTGGGATGGAGGGATTACCGGGCGACACGAGATGAACTCGGCAATGATGATCTTGTCGTACAGATGCTCCCGTTCTCCAGCGAACGCAAGGCTATGGGTGTCGTTGTGAAGACTCCGAACGGAAAGTACAGGTTGCACGCGAAAGGAGCTGGTGAGATTCTCAGCAAGAGGTGTACTCGACATGTTGTCGTAGGACGTCCAGGGGAGTCTTCTCAGAATGGTGGCGAGGTCGAAACTCAGGAGATGGACGAGCTGGCAGCTGATAACATCTCACGGACGATCATTTTCTATGCTAATCAAATGCTCCGTACGATCTCGTTGTGCTATAGGGATTTGGAATCATGGCCACCTGCCGGAGCAGAATTGAACGAGGCTGGCGAGGTACGTTCCTTTTTCTTTCAACTTTTTAAATCTATGAACTCATTTCACATATGAAGGTGGCTTGGGATGACCTGGCTCGTGACATGACTCTCATCGGAATCACTGGTATCGAAGACCCGCTTCGCGATGGAGTCACTGACGCCGTTGCTAAATGTCATCATGCTGGCGTCTCCGTCAAAATGGTCACCGGTGACAATGTCCTCACTGCTCGTTCTATCGCCACTCAATGCGGCATCTTCACTAAAGGCGGAATTATCATGGAAGGTCCCGTATTCAGGCAGCTTTCCCAGCCTGAGATGGTTGAGATCGTCCCTCGGCTCCAGGTCCTCGCTCGCTCTTCTCCCGAAGACAAGAAGATCCTTGTCGAGACCCTCAAGCACCTCGGAGAGATTGTTGGAGTTACTGGTGATGGTACCAACGATGGCCCCGCCCTCAAGACCGCGAACGTTGGTTTCTCGATGGGTATTTCCGGAACAGAAGTTGCCAAGGAGGCCTCCGATATCATCTTGATGGACGACAACTTTGCTTCTATCGTGAAGGCCATCATTTGGGGACGTTGCGTTAACGACAGTGTTCGCAAGTTTTTACAGTTCCAGCTTTCCACCAACGTCACTGCCGTGATCATCACTTTCGTGTCCGCTGTCGCGTCTGATCAGGAGGAGTCAGTGTTGTCCGCCGTACAGCTTCTCTGGATCAACATCATCATGGATACCTTTGCGGCCTTGGCTCTTGCTACTGACCCAGCACACGAGGGACTTCTCGACCGGAAACCCGACAGGAAAACTTCCCCGTTGTTCACGACGGACATGTACAAGCAAATTCTATTCCAATCGTGCTATCAGACCGCCGCCATCCTTATTTTCCACTTCCTCGGCAGGCAAATCCTCGGCTTGGAGAATACTGAGCACAACGGCGATGTGGTGAAGACTCTAGTCTTCAACGCCTTTGTGTTTGCTCAAATTTTCAACTCCGTCAACTCAAGGCGGTTGGACAAGCATTTGAACATTTTCGAGGGTATTTTGCGGAATCAGTGGTTTATTGGGATCACCCTGCTCGGTTGGTTCTCCATTGTTTCTATTTTTTCTCTATTGCTGACAGCTCCCCTCCTCCCCCCAGAAATTGCCGTTCAAATTCTCATTGTTTTTGTCGGCGGCGCTGCATTCCAGGTAACTCGAGTTGATGGTGAGATTTGGGGCATTTCTCTCGCCCTTGGATGTGTCTCGATTCCGCTTGGTGCCCTTGTTCGCTTGCTACCGAACGAACCCTTCGAGAGGTTTTTCAGACGAGTAGGCTTGCTTGGGAAATCCGATGAAGAACTTCCAACGTCAAACTTTGACCAAGAAGGCTGGAATGGAGCTATCTCCCTCGTACGCGACAATCTCAGTACATTTGCAAATCTTAGAGGCGGGAGATTGAGATCGTCCTCCTTTGTGCTCAAGAGTCGCTCTGCTCGCTTAAGCAGCGATCAAGAACCACTAAAGATGTGCGTAGCTGTCTACTTTTCGTACACGATTGGTTATAATAATGACTGTTTGTCTAGTTCGTCGCTTCTTACCATGGCGCCTACTCTGATAGCTGGAGCCGTCGCCACACAAGGCTATGTTCAGCAAGGTTCTCTTTCAGATCCGGCGTCTACCGACCCGTCGAGATCTTCAGCCGCACTTTGGGAAGGGAAGCTGCAACTGCATCCTGGTGAGTATCCATTTGTCTATTCAGCGGTAGCTTGTAGTAACATGTGTCCCGCAGAAACCTCGACTGATGACGTTGCCTATAAACGATTTGGCGGTGAACAAAATAAATTGGTCTAGGATGCGCTGAGCGAGAATGACCACGCGTTTTCTTGGACTCTTCTACGGGCCTTGGGCACTTCAGATTTAATCATACTCAGGCATAAGCAGTAACGGGCTTTAATGTTCAATCACGACTATTATATTCATCTGTGCATAGAATATAGCTTATTACATAAAGACGTAATCACGAAGTCTGATATTTTTCTCTCGAAGTAACTGCTTGACTGAGGTTAGGGTTTACTTATTCTGACTCCTACTTCCGTACAACTTGTATCTCATCTCTATCAGCCATGCGCTATTACGAACAAAAGTATCCAGAAGTCGATGAATTGGTCATGGTGCAAGTCCGCCAAATCGCGGAGATGGGAGCTTATGTGAAACTAGTAAGACGAAGACCCATCGGTCAATATACGATGAATTCTGACATTTGCGTGTAGCTAGAATACGATAATACGGAAGGAATGATCCTTCTATCTGAGCTCTCTAGAAGGCGTATTCGATCAGTTCAAAAACTTATCCGAGTGGGACGAAATGAGGTTGTCGTTGTGCTTCGAGTCGATAAAGAGAAGGGTATTTTTTTTTTTTTTGGTTTTCATCTTTTTGTTTGTTCCAATCCTGTTCTTTTCTTCAGGGTACATCGATCTTTCAAAACGAAGGGTATCTCCTGAAGATATCACGAAATGTGAAGAACGGTACATGAAGTCAAAAACTGTCGCATCTATTCTAAGACATGTCGCTTCAAAAATACCATCTCTCGACGCGGACGCCAATGATGCTGAAGCCTCTGCACCTACACCTGCTGATAAGGAGAGCAAAAAGGCCAGAAGAGCTGCTCGGAAAGCTGCTGAAGGGGATGAGATTGTCGATGAAGTACCGGTCTCAACAGGAAACGAAGAAGGGAAACTCGAGATGCTGTACGAGACTATCGCATGGCCTCTTGGAAAAACCTATGGGCATCCATATGATGCGTTCAAATTGACGTTGACGTGCGTATAGTCCAAATGATTCACTTTCTAACAACTGACTTTTTATGATACATACATAGCGAGCCTGATACCGTTTTCTCGACATTGCAAACATCCATGTCCCCTTCAGTGAAATCAGTGCTGATGGCGACGATTGCACGCCGACTGACGCCTCAGCCCATCAAGTTACGAGCAGATATTGAAGTGACCTGTTACACTCCTGCTGGTATCGATGCAATCAAGAAGGCGCTTCGAGCTGGTGAGAAGGAAAGCAATGAAGCTGTGCCTATCAAAGTCAAGCTTGTTGCTCCTCCATTATACGTTTTGAGCACCAATGCGACCGACAAGGTGTGTGGTTCGGTGTTAGTTTTTGATGCTACTTTTGCTCATCATGTCCGTGGTAGTACGCGGCTGTGGATCGGCTAGAGCGTGCAATAGAGTCTATTCAGAGTACAATCGAGGAACAAGGAGGGTCATTGGTAGTGAAAATGAAGGTATGTTTTCCTTTCATTCGATCCAGAAAGGCTGCTGAGTACTCTCCATCCAGCCGAAAGCCGTGTCGGAGACAGACGAACAAGATCTTGCTCAGCTCATGGCAAAGGCAGGACAAGAGAATGCAGAAGTATCTGGAGACGAGGACGACGAGGAATAAATGTAGATTAGTGTATTTGTGGCTGTACATCAAACAAAGACATATTTGACTGACGCGTACATCTGGCTGGACGTGCTTTTCTTACTTCCAACACTATGGCAGACGACATTGTCCTCCCCATCCCAAATCTCTCTGTTCCCCAGAACCTCTTTGTTCTCTCAAATTCTTCTCTCAGTCGCTTACATGACGATTCTCGCAAGCAGTTGCTCAAAATCATCCAGGACGACGGTATGTTCCCCAGTGACTGTCCTCGGTGCATCATGCCTATCACAAATTTTGTCAGAAATGGCACCTTACTATCAAGCAATAACGAATCTCCCCAAATCTCCGCTTCCCCTCGACTCCAAACTTTTGTCTTCCCTTCAGGAAGCCAATGCCGCAACCCTCAAAACTCTAGACGAAACTCTCGCCTCTGCCGAAGCTACCGAAGGAGAATCGGAGATATCTGATGCTCTCAAAGCTCGTGCCAATTTTCTAACGCGTATCGGAGAGCGGGACAAAGCCATCGAAGCTCAAAAACTTGCTCTGGAGAAGACTCCCGGCCTGGGCAGCAGAATCGACATAGTCTTGACCCTAATCAGGATTGGCTTCTTTTGGAATGATGAGGAGCTGATAGTATGGGGTCTGGACAAAGCAGAAAAGTCTGTATTCCGCCCACAAATCCTTGTTCTGTATGTTTCTAACCTCTTACCAGGCTGATCGAGGAGGGTGGCGATTGGGATCGACGGAACCGTTTGAAGGTCTACCAAGGATTACATTTACTATCTATCCGCCAATTCAAGCGTGCCGGAGAGCTTCTTTTGGACGCACTATCGACATTCACTGCCTCCGAGTTGTTGGAGTATAATGATTTCGTTGCGTTAACAATCATTGCTGGAGCGTTGACTTTGAGCAGGGTTGACCTCAAAAAGAAGGTACGTTTGATCTGGATTTCATGTAGAGTGCTCTGACTTTTATTCATGTCTAGTTGATTGGATCCTCTGAAGTAAATGCTGCACTACCCGATTTGCCCATACCTGGTGATTTGGTGAAGAATTTATACGATTGTCACTATGATAAATTCTTTAAAGCACTAGGTTTGAGCTCTTTCCTACTTGTCTCCCCTGTCACGTCAATCTGACCTCGACGCTAGCTCTTCTGGAACAGACTCATCTTCTTCCCTCTCGATTACTCTCACCCCACGCTCGGTACTATGTGCGAGAAATGCGTATCCTCGCATACGCGCAGTTGTTGGAGAGCTATCGTAGTCTGACCTTAGAAAGTCTGGGTCTGGCATTCGGCGTAACTGTAGAGTTCGTCGATAAGTAAGTGATTGTTTACTGTCCTGCTTTGACAATGACTGATATTTTCTGATTCAAGCGAACTTTCTCACTTCATTTCTACGGGCCGACTTCACGCTTCTATAGACAAAGTGCATGGCATCGTCGAGACTACAAAGACTTCCGAAGCCTGGGGCAAGAAAATCAACCAGTTCGAACAGGTAGTGCGACAAGGGGATGTTCTGCTGAACGAGTTACAGAGGCTAAGCAAGGTTCTCTATTGACATTCTGTTGGCATGTATACATCTCGAGTCACGGTAGCTTGAGGCGTGTAGATTAGAGGCATTAATCCGATTGTACACTACATTAACTTGCTTCTACTTCCTTCCCTGCCGAGACTGCGTAGCTTGAATAGCATTGGCCCGTTCATCCTTGTAAATACCGACCATGGTCTTTGCGGACCAGGCATCCCCCCTAACATGAAAGGCCTTTATGAACATCTTGTACAGGGGACGAATATGCCACTCAAAGGATATGTCGCCGGAGAAAGTCGATAACCACTTCATAACTGCCGAAGGACGATTGGAAGACCCAAACGGTACGTTGTTCTGGTGTCGCCATCGAGGCGCGACGGGGTACCCGCAGCGGACAAAGTCGTCGAAGAGAGCTTGAATATTCAAGGAATCGAGAACGACCGTCCACCGAAGCAACGCTCTAACAATGATGTTGACCGTGACTCGATCTTCAGCAAAGTCAAATTCCCGAGCCAAAAATACCCTTGTCTTCAGTATTCTCTGTACTGCCCGTTTATTGCGAGTCCTGGAATGTCGTAGATACCGGTTCAGAAAAACATTGCCAAACCATGTCCGAGACTCGGTATCCAGGTGTTGTCGAGAACGTTGGAATAAACGTAGGGCATCGCCGGCTCGTCTAGAGTTTAGAAGGAGAAGTAGGGCGAACTTGATGCTGCCAATGTCGTTTGCTCTACGTCGTTTCAGCAGGGATAATACCCGAATCGAACTGGACCAATCGGGGTATCTGATTCGGTAATCCACTCTGCGAGCCATCAATTCAAGGGTTCCATGACGGGCGCCAGCAAAATCGCCGAATACCTTGCGAGCAAGGCGGACAGCTCCACGATGAGCCAACCCAACAACCAGTTTCCTCCTAATGAAGTCTCGTATTGGTACAGGCGCGTCCTTTAGTAGACGGTATAGACGAACAGCCTGATTAAAGTGACGACGTCGTAGAAGAGCGTGCACTATTATACGAAAAAAGTGAGGTGTGAAGACCGCGGGATCTGTCTTGTAAATGCTTTTCACAAGATGGACGACGCCGTGAGCGGGACCAGCGTTGACTAGAAGCGGTATTGCGTATCGGAACGCGGAGTAGTGCTTGGTGTTGAGTTTCGTTTCTTTGTACACATTCGTCATGGTCCTCAAAAGGACTGAGGCAAGACCACGATCCAGGTATCGGGAGCGCTGGGCTAGAATGGCCTCCAGAATGGCTTGCAGGACATCCTCCTTCTGTCGCAGGTTGAGTCGTTTGTTTTGTAAAACGGGAACAACCAGATCGTATCGAGGAGAGGCGAGGGCACAACTGAATACCACTATGGGCGAGACCGGAAGCGTGAGCGAAACGTGATTATCGGAACAATACACATAGAGCTGGTAGGCAAGTTTGGGATGTCGGTGGCTCAACTCCTCGACGAGATTCTCGGCAACGACCTGAGGTTCCAGACCGAATGAAACGAGAATATCGCTCCATTGTGGACCGTAGTACAGGACAAATGCTTCAGTATAGCAAGCCATCAACCCCTGCACTTGGACACGATCGGCGTGAGTAGAAGCTTCATTCGTTTTCCACAGACCATGTGCCACGATATACTCGCGACATTCGTTGAGAAGACCATGGTCACGGATGCGTCCACATAGACGAAGAAAGGAAGACATGATCGCACGATCAACGAAAACAGGTCTATCAGTGCTGGCAGACATATGGGTTTTCCATCTCGACCATACGCTTTGTATGATACGTTTCAGAGTATCCATGTGTCCAGAATCCAATGCCATGCTCTCCAGAAGCCCCAGGGCCAGAACAACGTGCCAGTCCCGTAAAGTGGGGGGGAATGAACTACTGAACAATTTGGCAGCGGGGGAAGAGCCGGTTTTGGTCAAATGATAGAGCGCGAGAAGGGACAAGTTATTCCAGCATGCTGCAAGAGACTCGTTGGCACCAAGAACGGTCTGAGCTTGCCGACTGGCCCACTGGGTGACAGACAACGGGACCGGCATGCTGAAAAGAGGGAAGAACGTGGCAGTGAGGGACGCAATGAGCTGTTGGACCTCTAGATTGAGACGAGCATGACGCTTTGAGTGCTTGTCAAACCGATGAGAAGCAAGGGCTTGTCCTCTACTGGCGGGGTCATTGTCAGGATGGCGCATGGATAACCGAGCTCTCATGGTTTGAACGAATTCCAAACTTGCTGAAGGACTGATGGTCTCAACTGGTTGGAGGAATACATTCCAGCAGAGTGCGAGAATACGGGCATGAATGTTTGAGTGGGTCGCCAAAAGATTGCTGAGATGGTTGATTGCACGCGCCTTGTGCTCCGAGTCCGGTAGAGACATCAAGGTTGCGATATATGGTGCTAAGATCTCGGGTATTTTGGTGTGCATCCAGATAGCATCATAATGAATGCTTGCATCAGAAAGGGCAGCCAGTGCCTGGTCTGTGAATGACGATGAGATCTAGCTTCTTTCGAGGTAGAATAGACCAACTCACCGCGAGTCGCTGTACCACTTTTCAGTTGGTGAAACTCATGTACATGCATAGACATGACCCAGTACCTGTCCCCGTCATTTAGGAATTGACCCAACCTCAACTTGTCCGCAACAACCTCCGATACAAAAGACCAATGATCCTGTTTCTCTCCGCATAACGACTGCACATATCGGTTCTGGATACGTGGGCTGGTTGGAGGCAGTGAGATCGAGCCAAAAATGCCAATAATGGCACTGAAGTGAGCAGGTTTGAGAGTCGAGTGCAAATTGTGCGTTTTAATGGACACATAGAGCGATTTGAGTTGCTCTGGCGAAAGTGGATCCGATGATGATGGAGAAGTGAGAAATTTCTCTAGACGAGCTAATTCATCGTTTCCGTTTCGCGTGCTCTCGGGAGTTGAATGTTGCCTGGAGCCCGAGCTATCAGGTAGCTGATGAGCAGCAAGTCGTGTAGCAGGAGCGCGACACGTCAAGGCTCGAAACGACTTGGGAGTCGAGGAAACGATCCGCCGTCCACGTCCGCCCCAAGATTGGACGGTCTTATGGAGGCATCGCAACATTCCATTGCACCAAACGTGGTGGTGCAAAACAGAGGAGAACGCGGTCACAGCTCACAAGTCAAGCTTCACAGTTCACTCCGACATCACATGATCCTGCCGGAGTTTCAAAGTCATGGGACCGTCATCAATCTCAAATGCAACTTGTAAAAACGAATGAGCTCTGCAATCACTAGCGATTCGTTGCAATATCATTAATTTCTCTCTGTGCTCTAGGCTCTAGTGCGCAGTGTTTGTTTTTTTTGTCTTTTTTTATTCTTTTTGCCTTTTTTCTCGGCAACTGCCGGATCGTGAGAGTCAACTGTACAGTCTACGAGCGCGTCGATAACGAAAAATTAGATTTGCAAGTCTTTGAATCACTTCTTCACGTCGCCTTGAAAAATCCATTGGCACTTCTAGGTTTGTCGTTGGTCTTCGCATATGCTTTCCCTACTTATGCTGCAAATAGAGGTCAATCGGGAGGCATAAAATTTACCACTTTTTCCTGTACAAGTCAGTACCTACGGTGTCGAGGGCTACACATAATCTCACATCTTATTCAGACAACAACTGCTTCAATCATGGGTGCCTCTCGTGCAGACAAGGAACTTTACTTTGAAAAGCTGAAGGAGCTTCTTAACAAATATCGTTCGTGTCATTTCAACTTATTCTCCAACCAAGTTCTCATTTATACCCTAGCTTCCATCTTTTTGGTCAATGTCGACAATGTCGGTTCCAATCAGATGCACCAAATCCGTGTCGCTTTGCGAGGAAAGGGTGTTGTCCTCATGGGCAAAAACACCATGGTCCGCCGTGCCCTTCGTTCCATCTTGTCCGAGTACCCTCAATTTGAGCGTCTGCTTCCCCACGTCAAAGGCAACATTGGTTTCGTCTTCACTTCTGGTGACTTGAAGGAGGTCCGAGACCTCATTGTCGCCAACAAGGTCGCTGCCCCTGCCCGTGCTGGTGCTTTTGCACCCAAGGACGTCACTGTCCCTGCCGGTAACACTGGTATGGAACCCGGAAAGACCTCTTTCTTCCAAGCTCTCGGTATTCCCACCAAAATTGCTCGTGGTACCATTGAAATCGTTTCCGATGTCAAGGTCGTCGTTGCTGGTACCCGTGTTGGAACATCCGAAGCAACCCTTTTGAACATGCTCAACATCTCGCCGTTCACATACGGTATGACTGTGGTTCAGATCTTCGACTCGGGTAACATCTTCTCTCCGGATGTTCTCGACGTCGATGAGACTGAGCTCATTGAGCGCTTCATGACTGGTATCAAGACCATTGCTGCCATCTCCTTGGCCCTCAACTATCCCACCATTGTGTCCGTCATGCATTCTTTGGTCAACTCTTACAAGAACCTCATCGCAGTCTCTCTTGCTACGGAGTATACTTTCGAGGGATCCGAAAAGGTAAGCATACATTGTTAGCGCAACTCAGAACCAGGTTTCTTAAATTGCTTATAGGCCAAGGAATATCTTGCCAACCCGGAGGCTTTCGCTGCTGTTGCTGCTGCTCCTGCTGCCGGTGGTGGTGCGGCCCCTGCTGCTGCAGCAGAGGCCAAGGAGGAGGAGAAGGAGGAGGAGGAATCCGACGACGACATGGTAAGAGAACTCGATTTTTCAAGGACATCACAAGTGCTCACCTTGGTTCTCTCAAACTTTCCAGGGCTTCGGTCTTTTCGAATAGATGATCGTGTAGTATACACTAGTGTATTTCTGACAATGGAAATGATTGGCATGATCTTGCAATTGAGTAGACTCGGAAGTGTGTGACTGACTGTGCATATCGATGGCAGAAGAAACTAAGTAAATGATGCGGAAGAACGCGGAAGAACGCGGTGGATTGTCGGAGTAAGGATATTCGAATGAAATTCTGCGTGCTGAAGACATCATAGCATGCCTCATACATAGCATTAGTTGTCTGCAGTGCTTTTTCGCTTTTGCTTCCATTGTTTACCCTTTCCTCTCCTATTTTATTCCCCATTATTCGTTTCTCATTCAGTTCCAGCATCTGTCTGCATAGCAAGTCTTGTGTGCCTAGTAGATTCGCGTGATTTCCGCTGGAAGGCCTTGGAAGACCCGCATCTGGATTTGGAAAACGTTCGTCGAAGAAAAGACCCATTTGTCCCAAGTAAGTATCTCGGAATCTTTGCTATCTATAAGTCCATCATCTGATATTCTCGTAGCGCACTCCAGTCCTACATAAACCCACACGTCTTCATGTCCTACTTTTCACCTTCAGAGTCCTCCCCCAACGATATGGAGTTCGGAAGCAACAACCACCTCATCGTGGTATCCAACCGGCTCCCTATCACTATCAACAAGGTAATCTCCTTCTCATCGCTACTCTATCCAGCTAACAACTATGCAAGGACGCCAATGGGGAATACCACTTCAAGATGTCCTCGGGAGGTCTTGTCTCCGCTCTGTCAGGATTCAAGAAATCTCTCAATTTCACCTGGATCGGCTGGCCAGGCTTCTTCATCCCTCCCAAAGACCGACCGCACGTCGACAAACGACTCATGGAGGAATACTCGTGCCAAGCAGTCTACCTAGATGATGACGTCGCTGACCGTCATTACAACGGTTTCTCAAATTCTATCCTCTGGCCTCTATTCCACTACCACCCTGGCGAAATGAATTTCGACGAGGAGAACTGGCTAGCATATCGACAAGCCAATCTGCAGTTCGCAGAAGCCGTTAAGAAACAAATAACACCTGGAGCCATGGTTTGGGTACAAGATTATCATCTCATGCTGCTGCCCATGCTTCTTCGAGGTCTTATGGACGGGCCATCTCATACTGCAGAATACACGTCTTCCGAACTCTTGAAAATTACCGAAGGCCTGGATGGAGAGGAGATGCTCTCAAAAACAGAAGCAGTTCCTGGAGTGAAAATCGGATTCTTCCTTCATACTCCTTTCCCTAGCAGTGAGATTTATCGGTACGTCATAAAGTGGTAACCACCTTCTCTCCTGCTGAGCTTCTTTTTAGAATTCTACCCGTTCGAAGAGAAATTCTCCTGGGCCTGTTATATTGCGATCTCATTGGTTTCCACACCTATGATTATGCCCGTCACTTTTTGTCTTCCTGTACGCGTATCCTTGGCTTGCCAACGATGCCAAATGGAGTGGAGTTTGAAGGACGTCTTGCTCACGTCGGTACCTTCCCTATCGGCATTGAGCCGGAATCTTTCATCGAGGTATTTTTGCACACACTCTGTTTTCAGTCAATTTCCTCATGTGTTGTTCTGTTCCCAGAACCTCAAGAAGGACTCTGTTAAATCCCGTATCGCCGCTTTGGAACGCCGCTTTGACGGAGTGAAAGTCATAGTTGGTGTTGATCGTCTTGACTACATCAAAGGTGTTCCACAAAAGCTTCACGCACTCGAGCTCTTCCTGTCTCAACATCCCGAATGGATAGGCAAGGTTCGTCGATCAGTCATGCTCTTTTGATATATTGACCCTAATATGATGATGACAGGTCGTTCTTGCTCAACTCGCTGTGCCGTCGAGACAAGATGTCGAAGAATACCAAAACCTTCGCGCTATAGTGAATGAACTTGTCGGTCGTATAAACGGACGTTTCGGTACCGTTGACTTTATGCCCATTCATTTTATGCACAAGAGTCTTCCATTCGACGAACTATGCGCACTCTATGCTGTCAGTGATGTATGTCTGGTCACCAGTACTCGTGATGGGATGAATCTTGTCAGTACCTTCCTTCTCTGAACGCTGAGTGTCTTCTAATTTGTTGTCTCTTTTAGGTATCCTACGAGTACATCGCTTGTCAACAAGCCAAGCAAGGTGTTATGATCTTATCCGAATTCGCTGGTGCTGCGCAGAGCCTGAATGGTTCTCTCGTTGTCAACCCTTGGGACTCGCAACAGGTGGCCGATGCTATTTTCGAGGCAGTAACGATGGATACCTCTACACGTGCGGAGAATCACAAGAAACTGTTCAAATACGTTAACAAGTACAGCGCCTCGTTCTGGGGTTCCAGCTTCATTAAAGAAATGGGCAAGGTTCGAGTAGAGGACACAGACAAGGAGGGACAGAATGTCTTGAAGGCTGGTAAAGACGATGCCGGTGGTTCAGGAAACTTGTTGGTGAACGGCTCGGTTCCGATGACACCAGCCGCCAACGTCTGACGATTAAGCTCATAAAATTTTGTACACATTTGTCAAGCTTTTTATGGATAAGCATGTTATGCATAGATGTATCATACACGCAACTCAAAATATAATTGTTGTAATGTTATAATTAATGTACATGGCCTCTTTACTGTCTGTCTCAACCCAAAAAACCTGTCTCCTTCCAGTTGTGTACCCATTTCTGAACCAGATCCTTCGTCACTGGAGGTGCCTTTGATATACTTGTTGCGACATTACTGGTCTTATCCGTAAGGAAAATCATCGGTTTACGGGGTTTGCTCCACCGTTGTCGCCAGAAGGGCTGGTAAAGAATGAGAGAATATCGCGATGAAAGAAGTGAAATGCACTTGCCAGAAGTTTAATCGACGGATTGCGGCTACCATCCTGATCTGAAGTCGCTAATCTCTCAAGCCAAGTGTCGATGTCTACATTATCGAAATGCAATCCTGAAGATTCTAAACCATTGAGAATGTCGGCCCAGCTGGCACTAGTATTGGGATTGACAATGTGGTACACTTCGGAGTTGGACGGTAGTTGGTCCCGGGTGACGATCTCTGCAATAGCACGGCCAGCGAAATCGACAGGAAGCCAAGAAGGATTCTGCGAAGCAAGTAGATGAGATTTGTTCAATAATCTAGGTAGCTTGAAGCACAGACTTCATCGAGGAGCGGTAATGCTCCGACTGCGTCCACGCTCTTGAACATTAGCGGCCAAGCTAGCGAGTTTTGAGTTCAATGGTAATGAATCAAGAACAAAATGTGAATACCTTCAGTCTCATTCCAGACGCCGCTATTGATGAAAGGAAAGTTAAACGCAGAAAAGGTTATTCAGATGGTCGACTTACTTTACAGTGTCCCCCACCATCTGGCCAATTCTGAACACACCGACCGGAAGTCCTGCAGACTCCGCTGCTCTCTGGCACAGTTCCTCGACGACCCATTTGCTCTGTGCATATCCAGTTCCGCCTGCAGTGGAGGGTGAGTCGGCATAATCCTCAGAGCAAGTTACATCAGGCGATCCTTGACGAGAGCTGATGGAAGAGCTGACATAAAATGACGCTGGCTCCGAGAATGGCGACTGCAAACACAAGTTCATGAGGTTGAGCGAGCCGCCGATATATTCGTCGAAAGAGTCAATACTGAGATTGAAGTTTACAGGCCAAGCGTTCTGACAAAAATGATGAGTCTAGGAGTGTTCGCAGGTTTCAGAGAACGGGTCTACTCACATGAATAACATCCGTGACTTCGTTGCGAATATCATCGTATTCTACCTGTTTGAGCCCGAGGAGAGCAATATTGGGATTACCAGCATATGAGTCGAGTTTATCATCAGCCGGCAGTGGAAGTTTCCGTAGCTTCAATGATTCTTTGACCCTATCCTTCGACTCTGCGTGCGATGCAGCACGAGACAAACATATCACTTTCCGAACATCAGACGAAGAGACGAGCTGATGCAGAATATGAGCTCCGAGAGATCCTGTTGCGCCAGTGAGGACCTGTAGAATGACAGATATGAGATTCGTTCAGCAAGAGGTGATGAATATGCACTGACAATGACACGAGCGTGGACTGGTTTTGCCTTTGCGCCCGAGCTTGAGACATGGGGTTCAAGCTTGCCTGCCCATTTATCGGCGATCTCAAGCATCCTGGAATCCACATCTCCTTCTTGAGTCCTCCCGGACTGAAGTGCCAGAATGTAGTTCGCAAGTCTGCATGAAGGTGTTTTAGAACAGCAAGCAAGTCTGAAAAGTAAAACGCTCACTTTCCAACAGAAGGATATTCGTAGACAACTGTTGGAGGACAGTCAGAAAACTTCCGAAACAGACACAAGTGCATACGTACCATTCTGACCCAAGACATGATCCCCCAAATCGAGATCTTTCTGGCATGTGTTCCGGACTCTAGTGGCCTGAAGGGAATCAACACCGAGTGCGAAGAGGTCAACATCGCGATCCAGTTTTGCTGCTTTGACGGAACCAATGGTTTTTCTGAGTGTGTCCAACAAGTAATCCTCTAATTCATTCCTGTTGAAGCGCTTCTTGGCAGTTCCGGGATCGCCTTGTTCAAATCGGGCATAAACGCTCTCTATGATAGTCAATATGAGCGATATTTCAGTGGTTTATGATACTGGCTCACCAATGAGGTCCTTGAATTTAGTGTAGCATGCGGGACGCAAGATACTCATCTTTGTCGCGACCGGAATCACAGTCCCATAGCTATCAAACATTGAGAAAGGTCTATGGGTAAAAAGGCAAGCGACTCACGGTAAAAATTCGATCATCTCAGGCAGAAGTCGCGAATGACTAGGAGCTTCCTCGTTGACTTGCTCGATAACAGGCCATACCTTCTCCATGAGCTGTGCTTTCGACATGTCTTTGGCCAGCTCAGAAGGAAGAATGAGGCAGCCTGTTTGAGGTTTACCAGCACCAAATACAATCGCTGGAAACACATATCAGATGACGTCCCTGGAAGTTCATTCAGGCTAGACTGATACCTTCTGCGACGTAGGGACTGTTACCGCGAATACCCAGCTCCATAGGTACTGCGACGGATGGTGAGCACGATATCGAGTGATCTTATACAATGAGACAAACCCGGATTGGTCTTCTCTCCAAGAATATGCACAAGTGTATCATCTAAGCTGTATTGGCATTAGAGTCAAAATTCGCAAGAGAGCAAAGGACTTACCGGCCGATGTATCTGTACCGGTCCTCATGTTCGGGATGTTGAAGGAAAAGATCCTTAGTTGCATATGATCCGTCAGGCCTATTAGTCTCGATCTTGCCAAAATCGTAAATGTCCTTGCCGACACGAAAGCAAGGAGTTATTCACCTTGGGCGGATAGCCGTCTTTAACGACCACCTCGTAGGTATTATTGCCTCTTGGTTCAAACTCGAGGAAGTGCTTGCTGACAGGGGTCGGCCTGACCCAGTTCCATTCTTTATCTGTTGCAAAATCTCGACTCGAGTTCATTAGAGATCCAGTCTGTTGAATGAGGGAATAATAATAGAGTCCCATGATAATGTAAGATGAAAACACCACAGTGCTTACCTCTGTGGTACCATAAATACTGAGGATATTGACGCCCGCTGCTACCAAGCGATCACCGAGGTCGTCCTATCGGCGTCAACATAGCAACTTCAGCTAAAACACATCATCGGAGAATGATTCTTACGGGGAGTGGAGCACCAGCATAGCTCACTACGTCGAAGGTCGCCAACATCTTTACACCTTCCTCTGTCTCACCGAGTAACTAACAGGACCATAAGCTTGACTGAAATGAGTTCGGAGAGGGGAGCTTACCTTAATGACGTAGGGTACGGCAAAGCATTGACGGCAGTCCCGTGCTATCGCATGGACAGCACAGATATTGGCCGAGGTCAAAGGTAGATGAGGAGGAAAGAGGACCATTGGCTTTCCGGGATACATGCATCGGAATCTGGAAATTCACTTCGTAAAATTTTTTATCCACACGAAGAGCTGTTACTCACAAGGCAAAGTGTCCATAACCATGGAAAACGGGTAGCGTGCTGAAGCCAGACCTGTCTTGATTTATTGCAATGTTGGCAATGAGACCATAATGCGTGACGGCGACAGGCTTAGGGAAACCAGTCTAGGGTGCAACTTCACTTTATTGTATGATAACGATGGCCACAGGACTTACAGACCCGGAAGAATGAAGATATATCGCCGGTCGAGGTGATTCTTGATCAGGTGTGAGAACAGCAGGGAATGCTTTGACATTGACTTCTTGCATCGACTCCGGTCCCCATAGCGGGAAGCGCTTGTCCTTGACAATTCCAATGCTAATTCCTTCGGACTGCAGCAAGACCTGGGCCCCTCTGGCCTCTTCAGCGAATTTTGGGCTATAGATCAAATGGGTTGCTTTGACCAGTTTGGTCAAATGCGCGACCGCTGGTACCGAGTTGTTCACGGATAACAAGAGGGCGGTCAGGCCAAGCTTGGCAAGAGCGAGCTCTAAAAGAGTCTCGTCTATGGCAGAAGTGACGAGCACTGCAATGGAATGAACGGGTGGTGATTCGCCTGGTGCAACCTTGGGCATGAGGTCGAGAGATGCATAGTGCCATGCCAGTCTGTCTACAGCACGCAACACGGCTGTGTACCTACATACCCAGCCTGTTAGTACATGAACAGTGAAGCTAGAAAGACGGCCTGACGTGAGGGAGCGCAATGTGATCGCATTGTCTGGTTCAGGAATGCCAGTGTAAATGGCGGGATCGTTGGGTTGTTCTCGAGCACGCAATTCAAGAAGTTCTGTGGTGGATCTGGCTTTGAAGGTGGACGCAGGCATCTTGGATTGCGGATTGCATTTTCCTAGGATTGAAAAGCTTCTTAAGAGCAAAGGCGAGTACGGGCCGAATACCTCCTTTGGGTAACATGCGGCCCGCAGCGGCACGGTACTTTCTACCGGACCGAGATGCCGCCTTGGCTGCTGGTCTCGCTTGGAGTAGCTCTCCACTACCAAAGAATTCCAGTCATAGGAGACTTCTCCATTTCACTATGTGGCCCTCAGATGCTGGAAAGGGAGTGAGGCCACTTGCAATCCTAGGCTCTCTCTCCCTCAGATCCTGGAACTTGAAGGCAGAGACTGCCAGGAAGAGCTTGATCCCAAAACAGTTATGGTTATCTAGCTCATTCTATTGTAGATCTGTGTGGCCAATGGTGCATCTTCAAGCTTGCTGGTGTTGTTTATGTCATTTTGCAGTCAGACAGTCAGCACGGTAGTACTAAAAGGGACCACTGTTGAATTGGCACATTCAGTTGCAGCCATCAACGTATTCTATGTAGAACAATAGTAGTAGTTATATATAGAACAATAAGATTATATAGACAATAAAGTGTAGTACGACAATAGTGTACGAAACCAGCATTGTTCTATCAAGTACAATAGAATCTTATTGTTACACTAGTATTAGTTTACATGTATTTGTACCTCCTAAAAGGTATATAAGGACTCGTAGATAGTCCTCCAAATAACAAGTTTCATACTTAACCCACATCGCTCTACAAGCCTCTAACTAGCCTTACAAGCTACTCTTTATCCACAGGTAAGTTGCGTAGTTGCCACTGCGTTTAGTAGTGTACAAGCCGTACCATGCCTGCTTAACAGGTTATGGGCCCCGAAGGCCCTTGGGAGCGCCTTCAATGGCTGCAAACCATAGACTTCGCATACTACCTGGATGGCGCCTTCATGGCAGCCTGTGGCGCCCTTTGTGGCAGCCTGCGTCGCCTTTAATGGCTTGACGATACGTCCAACAGCGCAGGACTTGTGTCCAGCTGCAGTTGTTGACAATCTAGGGGAGTAGTCACTGTCATGGCGCGTTCATCGCTGCCTCTTTTCACTTTCACATGGCGCATTTAATGCTGCCTTCTTATTCTGTATATGGATAAATGCTGACAGTTGACTTCCCCAGATATTATCAAAGATGTCCTCCAACGTCCTGATGACTACTGTCCCCGTCTTCGCCGGTGTTGATTTCAACATCTGGGCTGACATCCTTCTCGCCTGGTTGCAGGCTACTGGACTTAGTTCTGTCCTTAGCACTGATCGCCCCGATGATGCCGAAGTGAGTACCGTCTCCCCTCTATCTGATGAAGACGCGGCGGCTCAAGCTGAGGCTATCACGGCGGCTCAAAAGAAACAGGCTGACTGGGATGAGAAGAACGATAAGGCCATTGGGTCTATCAAGCTTCGTCTCTCTCCTCCCGTTCGCCAGAAGACGCTCGGAATGACTACTGCCAAGGCAATCTGGGTCTTTCTCAAGAAGACCTACGGGAAACCTGGTGTTTCCGCAATCTACACGGATTTCAAACGTGCCACCTCCATCATCATTCCTAACGACGCCAATCCTAGTGCTGCGGTCGAGCTTATTCGCATGCACTTTGATAGGGTCAGTGCCGCCGGTGTTCCTGCTGACAACTCCTCAGCTACTTCCATTACAAAAGTCGCCAACTTCCTCATCGTCATGTTCATCATCTCCAAACTTCCTCCCAGATACGAGTATCTCATCAACCAGTATACTCAATGTTCTATCAAACAGATTGATGGACAAAGTCTCGATGAGCTGCAAAGCGAGATTGTCAATATTTGGGAATCTCGCCAAGGAGCTTTCAAGGGGCCTTCTGGGAAAGCCCATGCCAACCGTCTTTCTGCTGTCAAGCGAAAGGACGGTAACCCTAGCTTCCAACAGCAGCAGCAGCAGCGCCCTAGTGGCAGCAGCAGCGGCGCTAACGGAGCCAGCGGCTCTAATGGGAATAACAAGGGAAAGGGCAAAGGAAAGGGCAAAGGAAAGGCTAATTTCCGTCGAGGAGGTCGAGCTGGAAAGTTCGAACAGGCCAAGAGACAGGGCCAGGCACATCTCGTCAATGACGACATGTCTCCCATGATGCACACAGTCACCATCGTCGACACGCCCGCTGCAGTTGATATCCGTAAGCCATTCTTTATGGAAACGGAAAAGCCTTTTGACGCCTTCTTCACAGGTACCAAAAGAGCTATCAACCTTGCACGCGATATTGGCGCTAGACCATCTGGTGAGACTGTTGCTACTCTTGAAAATGTTGTCATGTCTCATCCCGATCTTTCCTCCTTCACTTCACTTACTCCTGCCCCTCGTCCCAAACGCTCTCTCACGGAACGCATCTATTGGAATAACCTTCAATCATCTTCTGACGGTTGGGGTGATGCTGGCAACTGGAACGGTTGGAACGGTGAATATCCCGAAACTCAGACCGGTTCAGATGCCGATATGGCATGCGCTCAAGGAGAAGATGCCAGTTGGAACGAGGACACTCTGGTGAACACTTCGGAACTCGGAAGTGTGTTTGGCTCCACAACGACGGAGTCAGGTGTAAAGGTTTCTCAGGACATCCGGACCTCTGTTCCACTTATCGACCGTCTTGCCGCGGATCCTGCTGCCGAGATGATGGAATGCGCAATGCACCTTGGGGAAAGGTTCCAGAATCCCGAGGATCCTCTACACATCTATGGGGAACCACTCAGAACGGCTCTGAACACCGTTGCCCCAACGGGAACCCGTGGCACTCTTTCTCTTGTCCAACGACTTGCTGCAGTCCGCAACGAGATGCCAAGTGGCTCACAGCCTGCACCTCCCAATGGCATGACCACTCAATCCTTACCATCCAGCCGTGTTGCAAGCCCAACACCTGGCACGACTTCGACGGGATGGGAATGGCTGACTCCTCATCTTCAAAACGAGGATGGAAGGTACGACGAGCTAATCGACTGGCAGCGAGACGCAACAATCGGATTAGGAGGGATGGAACTACCCTCCAGGGCTCCAACTCCGAGTTCAATGCCAGAACTCCGGAGCGTGTCTCCGAGCCTATCCGAAACCAGCGACCTCGAGTACATGTCCACTCCGCCATCGATCGGCAGGATGAGTCTACCTACGTCACCCGTAGAGGACACCGCATCGTACAGAACTCCAAGTCCACGACCTTCTACCCCCGTCATGGTTACCGTCAATGCCGCAAATAATTATGGATGGTCCTTAGACTCTGAAGTCTCCGGCATGGACAACGGTTATTTCAGGTCAGATCTCAATTCAGATCTTATGAATAAAAGTACTGATGCGCTTCTCCCAGCAGCTCGTAATTTGGAAGCAGGTTCTTCATGTATATATTTATTACATACCGCTCCTCTGGGTTTAACAACCCCTTTTATTTATAATGATCTGTACACTAGCCCTGGCGGTAACAATAAATATTTATGTGCCTGTGGCACTTTGTTCTCACTATGCCAGAAGTGTAAGAAAAAGAGATCTGATACTGTTAAAATCCACTTCAGTGATGGATGGTTACTTGATTCTGGAGCATCAGCGCATTTTACGTTCGACATCAATGACTTTGTTGAATTGAGTTATATAAAACCAATTCCAGTGAAAACTGCCAATGGATTCACGAAGATTCGTGCATCCGGAACAGTCCTGATCTCTCAACGTAAAAGAGTTATGAAATTATATCCGGTCTATTACATTCCCGATCTAAATCAACGACTCTTATCTGTTGGTCAATTTTTAAATGACAACATGTTTATGCGCGGTAACTCCGATCATATCACCATTTCGAGAAATACAACATTCTTGACTTTCTCAAAGCGTATACCGGAAGAAACGCTATACTATCTTCCACACAAATCGAAAATTGTCGCTTCTAAAGCCAATCTTTTGATTTATCTTATCAACTACGAGATCTTACATCGTCGTATAGGGCATCCCTCTCGTGATGTTCTAAAACATGTCCGACAACACACCCTTGGCACTCCTGAATTCATTATACCGAAGGAGCTTCCTTTGTGCAAAGGCTGTCTTGAAGGCAAAACTCCCAGACAGGCTTACCCTCCTAACGAACGACGTGCTACTCGTCCTTTCCAAATTATCCATACGGATTTACATGAATACCCCACGATATCCTACCACAAGTACAAGTATATAATCATCTTCTTTGATGATTACACTTCAGATGCTTGGATACGTTTTCTTAAAGACAAAAAACAACCACTAACTGCCACTCGCCAGTTCCTTGCGATGGTAGAAACTCAATCTCATAATTCAAAACAACTACCTATCGAGTCATCGCACGACGATGACACTCCTCTACCACAACCAATCCCTGACGATGATGATGAAGATTTTAGTCATCGTCCTCCTCGCATCCCTTCAACAAGAAGACCTGATCAGCTTCGTGACGACGAACCTGAACAGGATCCACCGCCTTCGTCTCCGGATAGTGACTCTGAGCCTAGAAGAACGGTAACACCGCCGCCAGTGGAGACACCACCTCCTCAGGCACCTCGAAAGCCCAGAGCTCCTAGACAAAGACGGCCACCAACAGAACCAACGCGTCGAAGCGAGCGCACTGGTACTGTACCCAAACGATACGGGGATAAACACCCTGTAGAAGTTGAACGCGATCTTGAACCTCAAATCGCAGCTGATAAAAGAGCGGAAGCAAAAACAAAAGCAGAGAGAGACGCTCGGAGAGAAAACCGACGTCAACAAGCTGCGGAGCAACAGGTTCCCGGACCTAGTTCTGCATCCGGAAGCGCACCCCAGGGGGAGCAGCAAGCCGAGAGTGATGACTCTGCGCGCCCTGAATCAGAAGAAATGGCAGAACCATGCCGTGAAGGGGGAGTATCTATAAATTTCTTGCTTATGCAGGCAATTGCTCCTGGAGAAATCGATTCCCACTTGCTTATTCAGAAAGTTACTTCGAAGAATGATGGGAATCAACCGAATGTTCGTAATATTCGCGAATGGACATTCAAAGATATTGCTCGCTTACCTATAGCTGAGCAAGAGGAATGGAAAGTCGCTTGCCGCGAAGAATTAGAGGCTCTTCGCAAGCGCGACACCTATGAATTGGTCGAAAGACCTAAAGATAGGAAAGTTATCAAAAACCGATGGGTCTTCGACATCAAAACTGATGGTCGTAAAAAGGCAAGACTCGTCGCAAAAGGTTTTTCACAAGTCGAAGGCATAGACTTTGATCAAATATATTCGCCTGTTGTTCGATTCGAGACTGTGCGCTTGATCTTCGCTTTAGCTGCACTTAAGGGTTGGCACGTGTCCGGTGTCGATGTCCGATCAGCCTATTTATATGGCTTACTCGATGAAGAAATCTATATGGAACAACCGGAAGCCTTTAAAGTAAAAGGACAAGAGCATAAAGTCGTCCGGCTTCTTCGTGCTCTTTACGGACTCAAACAAGCAGGACTTGCGTGGTGGAAAAGTCTTGATAAGTCCATGGCGGAACTTGGTTTTAAACGAATCATTTCCGACGCCGGAATCTTCATTCACAAACGCTATGACGCCAACAATAATCTTATTGAAAATTCTATCGTTATTGCTGTAGTCTATGTGGATGACGCTCTATTCTGTGGAGCTAACAAAACCTTAGTCTTACGACTCAAAGGAGACTTTATGAAGAGATGGGAATGTAGGGATCTAGGCGATGCCAAAGAATTCCTTAGGATGAGAATTACCAGGAAAGGCAGCAAGATCTCTTTAGACCAGTGCGCTTATCTGGATAAAATCCTAGAAACTTATGGAATGCAAAACGCGAAAGCTTCTGCTACCCCATTACCTGGCAATTATCACCCTCTTCCTCTTCCAGAAGACACTCCTGTCAATTATACTCTTCGTCAAAGTTATCAGGAGATAATCAGATCCTTACTCTACTTAATGTTAGGAACACGTCCTGATATTTCCTTTGCTGTCACAAAACTTGCGCAATTTGCTGCAAACCCCTCACAAGAACACTACAATAGGGCGAAAGACATTTGCCGTTATCTCGTTGGCACTAGAAAATATGCTCTTGTGTACAACGGACGAGGGGGAGAAGGCTTATCAGCCTATACAGACTCTGATTGGGGATCAGATCCTGGAACTCGCAAATCTCAAACTGGCTTCTTTCTACAATTAGCCCAAGCACCATTTAGCTGGACGTCAAGACAACAAAAGACAGTTGCTCTATCTTCGACTGAAGCTGAATACATGGCACTTAGTGACTGTAGTCAACAAGTCTGTTGGTTCAAGACTCTTCTCAGTGAAATCGAATATCCTCTTCACGCTATTCCAATTTACGGTGACAATCAGGGATCAATTTTTATTGCATCAAACCCTGTCACGGATAAGCGAACGAAGCACATTGATATTCGATATCATTTTGTTCGAGAAAAAGTCATCGACGAGACAGTGAAGTTATTCTTCATTGAAGGAAGCAATAACCCTGCAGATCTGCTCACTAAAGCTCTAGATCGTGTAAAGTTTGAGAAGTTCAGGAAACAATTAGGACTTCAGTTTTATAATTGAAGAAAGTCCTATAAATCGCATCGAAAACGTCGAGGCACTGGATCCCTTCCTTCCATGGCTGCTTACAGTGCCTACCTATGCTTACGCGCACTACTGTGCTGCTTAGCAAGGGGGAGTGTTGAATTGGCGCATTCAGTTGCAGCCATCAACGTATTCTATGTAGAACAATAGTAGTAGTTATATATAGAACAATAAGATTATATAGACAATAAAGTGTAGTACGACAATAGTGTACGAAACCAGCATTGTTCTATCAAGTACAATAGAATCTTATTGTTACACTAGTATTAGTTTACATGTATTTGTACCTCCTAAAAGGTATATAAGGACTCGTAGATAGTCCTCCAAATAACAAGTTTCATACTTAACCCACATCGCTCTACAAGTCTCTAACTAGCCTTACAAGCTACTCTTTATCCACAGGTAAGTTGCGTAGTTGCCACTGCGTTTAGTAGTGTACAAGCCGTACCATGCCTGCTTAACAACCACAACTTGAGTGATGATAGAGAGTGAGTCCAACCTTGGTGATCCTTACTAATTCTCATCTATTACAGGTTCAGGCCGAGTCAAATCATAAAAGCTTTCCTTGATTCAAGGACTACTTGCTGTTCCTCTTTGCCTGGATAGCAAACATTTCAAACATGACCCTTGCTCAATCTGGTCATGGTTTCTCAAATTAGCACCTATGTTTAGAGTGGGACTTGAGTCATTTGTCACGGCCTGTTCCCTTCAACAAGAGACAAGCCATGTCCTCAGTGGAATGCTCATTGTGCAAGGTAAAATGCTGCTTCCTTGACTGTTTTATCTCAACTAGGGTGATTCCACGTTTGGGTTCAACACTTTTCAGACTACCTTGGTGCAGATTCCTTATGGAGTGATCATTGATGGGTTGTAAGTCCTGCTGTTGAGATTTTTCATGCCTTGACCTGTTTGCATCAGATTCACAGCATCATAGCCCTGATATATTGTAACTACAAGCTTCTCAAGGGTTACTGGACCTACATCACAATGTATGGGCAGTCACTGGCTTTGCTATGATTGCATGGTGCAAGGGACAGGCTGCTAGATTGGTTAGAAGTTTCTGTGAGTGTAATTGTTGTTCTCTTGTTTACTGCAAAGTAGTTCTGAGGTCTTGAACCCACTTAACAGGGCTCACTGATGCATCTAACACTACATTTGTTCTGAGACTTTCTCTGTTGTCCCATAACATCAGTGGACAGAGCCAGAGAGTGGTCTGTTGGATTTTGGGTTTCCGCTGATGAGCTCGGAAGCTCGGAAATGCATCAACACCTCCGTTAACGAGTTCAATATATTAATTGTAAATACGATTGACTGTGAAAACCCCTATTTAGCTAGATATATACTGTTATGTACGAATTGGGAACCTTGTGCGCTTGCAACGGGTTCCCTGCCTATCTGAATTTTACTTCTTGTTGCTCCGAAGTCTTTTCACTTGCCTACACCGAACGTAAAATTTCAACACAAGCGCACAGGCATATCCCATACCTTACGCTCACTGTTCTAGACCTATGCTTTGACGACCGGCATCTGTCTAGTCCTACACGACGAAACCCCTATCCATACAGACGACGAAAACTGTACATTGACAACTCTCCCTGACGAACTGACGAAACTCTTGAAGATGACAACGAAGACCTACCACCTTCACTATGTCTGATGACTCTTCTTCCACTTCTCGCTTTGCCAAACTCAATGACTCGAACTACGCTGCTTGGTCCATGCACATGGAGGCCGAGCTTATCCGAAAGGAGCTATGGACCGACGTCGTTGAGGTCATGATTGACCAGGTTGATGACAAAGGAAAGCCGCGGAAGCAGGAGGACATAGAGGCGGATACGACAAAGAGATTGAATGCTCGATTGATGACAAAGATGGCGCAGGCACGTGCTGAGATGATTCTCCGAGTTGAGCCTGGGCAGTTGTCCCACATGCACAGCAAGGACCCACTTGTCGTTTGGGAAGACTTGAAGGCTGTTCACCGCGCTCGTGGATTTGCCGCATTCTTGTCCCTCAAGCGCAAGTTTTTGACGATGAAGAAGGAGAAAGGTCAGAAGATGTCTGCTTGGATTGGAGAGGTGAAGAGTCAGGTTTTTGAGATGGAGGAGGCTGGGCTTATGGTTCCAGATCTGGACATTATCCTTGCACTCACTATGGGTCTCCCATCTTCTTACGACTCTCTCATCATTAATTTCAACGATACTCCATCCAGTGACCTCACTCTCAACCACGTTATGACACGGCTGTTAGCTGAAGAAACTCGTCAACTCACTCATACTATTCCCACTCCACAAACGACTATAACGACGAATGCGAAAGATCTTCTTCACAATGTCGCTCTCAGTGATAACAAAACTTCGCTTCCGGTTGAGCAAATTACTTGTTGGTTCTGTGATGAAAAGGGACATTACAAGGAGAATTGCGAGAAGCGAAAGGCCTGGCTGGAATCGAAGAAGGGAAACGCAATGATGGTTGAAGATGTCGACTATGTATATTGACTGATTTTCTTTGGTATTCTTGGGGGTATATGATGAAAGGTAGCTGACCATTTTTTTATTCCGGGGGTGTACAATGAATCATTTTCTTTTGCTTGCTTCCTTCGCTCATGGGGGTGTGTTGGATTTTGGGTTTCCGCTGATGAGCTCGGAAGCTCGGAAATGCATCGACGCCTCTGTTAATGAGTTCGATATATTAATTGTAAATACGATTGACTGCAAAAACCCCTATTTAGCTAGATATATACTGTTATGTACGAATTGGGAACCTTGTGCACTTGCAACGGGTTCCCTGCCTATCTGAATTTTACTTCTTGTTGCTCCGAAGTCTTTTCACTCGCCTACACCGAACGTAAAATTCAACATGGTCACAGGTGCTGTGCTATTCTTAGGGTTTGCTGTAAGGTAAGCCTTGTTTTCAAGCTGTAATAGTCATGTTTGATTGACCTTTGCTTCACACAGAAATATTGTAGACCCATCCCTATTTAAGGATTGAGACTGAGCACTGGAATATTTCACTGGTGTGGTTGGTTTCAATGGTCTCGTGTTTGGAGGTAAGTATTCCTGTGTGTATGAGGAGGATTTTGGGAGGATTTGATCATACAATTTTTTTCAGATTGTCATAATCTTAATTCTGTGTGCCTTCAAATAAACGTCGTAACAAGCTTTTTGCAGAGGGGTGAAGTTCGAACCAAATATGACCCTTTGATAGTTGCGTCAGAAGATCTGACTGACTGGAAAACCCATCCCTCAGATACGTCACGGTAAGCCTCCTGAGTCCTCAGCTCTGTGTTAGAGCAGCCAACTTGGTGTCTGAGCCTTCTGACAGTAATGGAATGGTGGAGTGGTAATGCAACAAGGGTGCCAAGACATTCCATTGACCTTCAGTTTCCTGTCGGTGGCAGCAGCAAATTGCAATGAGCAAGATGCTCGTAAGGCATTTTGATTGTTTCCTATGTACAAGTAAAATTCCAGTGCACGTGATCATATGTAGAAAATGATAGTATTTAATTAAATTTATAGCGCCAACGTTTTCTGAAAGCTGTGAGGTCTGGTTGAACAAAACCGTATCTTGCAGGTCTTTTCCGACGCCTCGGGCCTTGTCGCCGGTCGCCCTAATACCACTAATCGCTGAAACGCACATGTGAACACGGCAACGTTACCTTAGGGTAAGCGGCCCGCTCAGGCTAATACCACTAGAGTGCGCTCCGTGACGCGTGACCCCGCGTCTTCTTCTTGAACCTTGTAAGTTGTAACAGCTTGTAACTTGTTCCCCTAAGCGTCAGTCATGAGGTGCAATTCTTCCCCGCATCCCCTTATGAGTACCCTACCCCGCACTTTACAAACTGCCGCGAAATTACGGCTTGATGTTCTTTAAAAAGCCCATCAATCCAGTGGTTTCGCTGAGGACTTCCTCGTGTCGCGCTACCATGTCCCCACTCTCTCCCTCAGATCCTGAGAAGGCAGAAGCCATTCAGATTGAGAACGCTCTGGTTCCGGACACTGACGTTGCCCAATCTTCCGGTGGATTTTGGAGGAGCGTCCTCAAGAAGAATCCATCCCCCCAATTTCTCGAAGATGTTGCAAAGAAGAACGAGACAGAATTGGAACTGGCTGTCGTCAAGAGAATTGAGCGTAAGATAGACTTGCTCATCATGCCCATGCTTTCAGTGTGCTACATGGTATGCTCTCTATTACCCTCCAAACTGTCACGAAATTCACCTATCGCCGGCTTCCTCTCTACGTAGTTCTATTACGTGTGAGCACTCCCATGCACTCTATCTTCACACTCACGATTGATGCCTCTGCAGAGACAAGACCACGCTGTCGTATGCCGCCATATTCGGCAGTGAGTATTTTCTTTCTCAGATGTACACCTATTGATCCTGGTTCTAGTCAAGGAGGATCTCCATCTCGGAACGCAGGAATATGTACGTCGTTCCATTTGAGATACATCCTATGTGCTCACAGTTTGCACAGAGCTGGTTATCTAGCTTGTTCTATTGTATGTCCGCGTGACGTACTAAGTGAATGTTCTTGCTCATCTCGCTTCGCAGTCGGATGGGTTGCCTGGGCTTTCCCAACCAACATTCTCATGCAGAAGTTTCCAATGAACAAGTATCTGGCAGTAAATGTAAGCAAATGGCATTTTATTGGCCCTTCATCGGGAAGAATTTACTCCAGGACAGATCTTCCTTTGGGGTGTCCTCCTGATGGCACAAGCAGGCAGCCGTAACTTCACCGATCTAGCGGTCTTGAGGGTTTTTTCCGGGGCGGCCGAGGTATGTAAGCTGTTAGAAAAGTTGCAGAGCGATTTTAAGCTCTTGCGTCGAATATTTTGGAAGTCGCTAACCTCCTCTAAACACAGGCCACCGCAGATCCGGCGTTCGTATTAATAACGGGTGAGGCTTTAAGATGTCAGAGAAGTTGCACAGCTCAGCTCTCCTGCAACAGCAACGTGGTATACCCGGACTCAACAACCGACTCGGATAGGGTACTGGTACTTGTGCGTCACCCTTCTCACTCAGAAATGCGTTTACTCGCTCAGAACCACTCCCAGAGCTAATGGTGCCGGTATAGCTCTCGGGGGACTTTTTGGTTACGGCATTGGGAACGTCGGTGCCTTCATTCTCGGTTTCCGTCTGAGCACTCATCATTCTTTGGTCTACTATAGATAAAGGGTACGGTTGTAAATTCTTTGATACACGGCGAGGAAGTTGAGAGTTGTTGCAGGTGGTCTTGCATCATGGAAATACGAGTTTCTCATCATTGGTGCTCTGTGGGTTTTGTCCAGATTTTTTTCTGATTAAGTATCACTGATGATACAATTCATCACAGGTGCTCTGTATGGGCAATTTTCATGTTTGTATTCGTGCCAGATTCACCGTATCACACTCGATGGTTCACGTACGAAGAAAAACTTGTCATCGTCAGTCGCAAGAGAGGAGATCATAGCTTGACTGACAACCGAGAGTAAGATCTCTCTTTCAAAGCCTTGCAAATTTTTGATCCCGTGTCTAGGTGGAAGGCGACGCAAGTGATTGAAAGTTTCATCGATCCCAAGGAAAGTGTCCATAACCATGGAAAACGGGTAGCGTGCTGAAGCCAGGCCTGTCTTGATTTATTGCAGACTTACCTACTGTTTCTTTTTGGTTTTACTGCAAACGTACCCAACGTAAGTTCCTAATATACTACTGGTGTTGTACCAGTGCGACTCATTCTCTGTTTAGGGCGGGACTTCCAATTTGTGAGTTACTGTGAATACATGCTGTTCTGATACGAACTGAAATCGAAACGTTGCCTTAGCGGAACTCTCATCGTAAAAGGGTAGGTGGCGTTGCTTTCATTCTGGCTTCCTACGAACTAAGGCCGGATATAGCTTTGGCTTTGACACTTTGGAGACTACATTGATGCAGATTCCCTATGGGACAGTCATCGTTCTCTTGTGAGCACTGTCCAGTGTCGACGTTCCTTGCGTAATGACCGGTAAATTCTAATCAGCAAGCTCTTCATAGCATCCTAGCCGCGATATATCTCAATTACAAGCTTCCTAAAGGTTATCGGACTTATCTAATGGTCGTAACAAATGTACCGACGGTCGTTGGCTTTGCTATGGTAGCATGGTGTAAGGGACAGGGTGCTAGATTGGCCGGTTTTTGTAAGTGCAATCTATGCCTGTTTGTGATCATTCTTGAGTCTGAACAATTCACTTGACAGGGCTCACTGGTGCATCCAATGCTACCTTCGTTCTGGGCCTCTCTCTGCTGTCAGGAAATGTCGGTGGGCAGACCAAGAAAGCCATCGCAAGTGCTGCTGTGTTCTTAGGTGTCGCTGCAGGGTGAGCTTCTCTGCTTCAACGCCATGATAGTGCACTCAATCTGAACTTCACAGGAATATAGTGGGTCCATTCCTGTTCAAGGATTCTGAAGCTCCGGAATACCTCACTGGGATAATTGGTTGCATGATTTCTCGAGCTCTTGAGGCGAGCGTTTTCAAAAGTCTGGGGAAGCTTTGGTCGTGCTAATCTTTCTCATTAGATTGTGATCATCCTGATTTTACGTGCCATTTTCGTCATATCGAACAAACGTCGCGACAGACTTTTCGCAGAGGGGCGGACCGAATACGACCCTTCGATCACCGCACTGGAGGATATCTCTGACTGGAAAAACCCTTCGTTCCGATACGTCACGGTAGGTCTCTCGCGCTTCAAGCTGGACAGTTTATTTCTAACACTCTCCATAGTAACCTTGCATACTTTCATATTGAATACGAATAATGTACTATTAGATTTCCACTTATCGACTGCAGTATGTGTTAAAACGTGTCCAAATACTATGTGTGTTAAGTCCTGCATGAATGATTGCGTTTATGACTTGTTTGGAATGCCTGGAAAAGAAGGAATAGACATATTCTTGCCCTCAGTCTTTTCCCATTCCTCATCCTCGAGATATCTGTCTACTGCCGCTGCACTCAGACTTGAGGAATGCGGACCCAAGTTCAAACCAACGCTGCCATTCTCCTTTCTCTTCACATCATACATAGCCAATTCGTCAGGATCTTCGGCAAGGGCGACATATGCTTTGGCTACCCTCCAATCTGCCTCATGAGTGATAAATTGCAACCTTCCCTCGGCTTGGTGACGAATTCTTCTCACTGCTCTCGCATTCTCTTCTTCAATCGTCTTGGGGTCATTTGAGAACTGGTTCCCTTGTTTGTCGAATAGGCGTGCATTGGGAGGGAGGGTGATGACCCCTCGAGTGTGTAGAATATGAGGTGTGGTACTGAGAGCACTCGGGGGCAGTTTGTTAAGACGACAAAGTTCCCTTCCCTGTACGAAGAAATACTTGATTAATGATGAACAAATCCTATCAAGAAGCGCAAGGACGCACATCTACCCCAAATTTCAGAGCTATACCTTGTAGCGTATCCCCTTTCTTGATGTAATACTGGTAAGGGTTATGTGGGTTAACAGAGGGGTCAATCTGCTCGGACGATGATAACTCGTCAGGTAGAGAATTTGTCCCGGGTGATGAATCAGGCGAGGATAGATAAGGCGGTGGTGGATTTGAATCGAGTTCGCCATCCAGCCCATCGTCATCCTCGTCTTCACCAATGACATAGGTGTCCTCGTCACGGACTGCCCCATCAATATTCGTCTCTGATTGAAGGGCTGCTTTCGCTGTCTTTGAAGACTGCGTTGGGATTACCGCTCTGGCGTTAACGACGTCTACACCGCCCAGACACGACAGACAAGGATTATATCGTGTAAGCCGAGGGTTCTTTGAGCTGCAAGCATGGCAGATGGGTTGTCGACAACAAGGGGTGACGAAGACAGAGTCTACACTAGCTTTGGGAGGAAGAGATGACGAGCAAGCCAGACAGAGAGAAGTGATAGCATTGAGGTCGAATTTTGAAGCGGTCATTTGGAAAGAAGGATCAAAAGCAGTGCTTCTTCATACTGTACCGGTATTTGTGACAAACCATGACTGACCCTCAAGATCAACCTCATCTCGTATCTTTGGTGCTGCAGTCCAAGAAGGCTCTTCAACACGGAGAACAGCTATGTAGTAGAGCGAACAATCTTTCAAACGCATCCTCCCAAGCCGCTGTGGACGTACTTGTTCTGGACGCGAAGGTTCGGTGGATTACAGACAATGTGCTCGAGCAACTGAAAGTGCGCAACTCTGTTCCTCTTGATCTGTGACTCTCTAAGGTGTCCCCTGATAGCTGGCAGCGAGTGTTGCAAAGAGTATCGAAGAAAAACGCACGAAATTGTCAGGACGGGTCCAGGTATGTACGTCCTGACGCGGTCATGTTTATGAGATGTTGCCCACTTATGCTGCGCTATAATCTCACAGGAATGGGATCATATACGTGCCAAGAAGGCAGATGCTCTAGACAGCATACTGGAGGAACTTGGGTCTCAGAAAGTGCCTCCAGAATTCCATCAAACCTCTGCGGGCTCTTCCATATTCGGAAGTCAGCTATCTGACGACGAGCATCATGATTCGAACAGGGAATTCATCAGCAACAGCCCGTCAGATACTGTCATTGCCCGTAAGCCCTCGGATTGGCGAGAAGAAAGGCGAAACTGGAAGACCTTACGAGATTTTGTGGATGATCAGGCCATTGAAGACATTTTACAGACTATGGAGGATGACAGGATTGCTGTCGAAGTGTGTACACCTTTTCTACGTTATGATGGCTGAACACTTCATATTTTATAGGATGTAATGAACAAAATTCATGACTATCCGGAGACTCTGAACAGTACTATATCCAACATCCGTGACTCATTACCAGAAATTGCTTCGTTACCGTCAATAGAGCAATTGTTAACCTCTCAAGACACCTTGATCGTATCTATGGCCGGACATCTAGAAAGCCTTGCATCTCATTATGATCAAATGGCCGGGGCGTTGCAAGATAGCGAAAGTGAAGCATTTAGTGACGAAGATGTACAGCGTAAGAAGTTTGCCTAGTGTCTGCGAGTTCTGAGGCTAATATTCCGTTAACAGAAATGAACCGTGACACAGATGAATTGCCCTCAATCATGGCCGAATTGGAAGACAGTCTCGGTCATATTGATGTCACACAGTATGTGTTTTCGTTGACACTCTGAAGACGCTTCCTTCTCATCCATGGAATCAGCTCTATGCTGGCGTCGACACGAGACGATAACCAGAAGCATCTTGACCACTTGTCACACACTGTTGAAGATTTGGACGAGCTTGGAGACATAATGGGAGAGATGTTACATACGCAAGAATCCGTCGAGGTATGTACCCATACGAGTACTCGGGGTGGATATATTATTGACCGACTGTTCCAGACAGAATGTGACGAAAGACTTGCAGAATTAGAAGAGCATGTCACCACGATACAAAGTCTTTATGAGCGTTTCGTATTCTATCAAGCCTCCTTCAGAAAACTTATACTGGAAATTGCGCGACGGAAACAATACAAGGAAGCAGCCGAAAACATTGTAAGGGGTATGATGGCTCAGCTAGAAGCTATGACGGAAGGTATGAAGATCTGTTCGAGTAGAGGGTAGATTTGCTAACATGGAAACCCAGAGGAACGGCAAGTACGAGAACATTTCAACAACGAACACGGTGCACATCTGCCTGAGGATATCTGTTTATGTATACGCAATGCTCCAACAAGATGGGAGGTGGTTCCCCAGAAAGGCGACGAATTGGAAGTTCTACCTGAGATTCCACAGGACTTTCTTGCACAGGTACTTTTTACTCCTCGATCTAGTTTGTGTTGTCTGATGTACGTACACAGGTGAGAGAGGCAAACTTGGATGATAAGCAGTAGCTCGAGTGAAAATATATAGGCGATAGATGTATATACGTACTTATGGACTAAGCAATGCATAACCATTGAAGTAGGGTTGGCGCATATTGTACACGTGAGAGCCCGACGTCTCCCGAAAAAGTTCACTTTTGACAGCACCTTCCCTCTAGTCTCTACACCGTTGTGCGCGTTCCTCTCTCTCAAATCTTCGTTTCTCCTCAACTTCAATTTTCTCTTCACAGAAGAAATGGCATTCTTTGGATACCGCAAGTGGCCAACTCCTGCACGTTTCGTTTTTATTATGCCCGGCCTCTTTCTCTGACGCACCATTCGCAGATTGTCAGGCCACTGTGGCCTTTCTTCATAGCCGGAACTGTCACCCTCTACCTGGTGAACAACATTCAGGACGCTGCCGTCCGAGGTGCGTGGCCGTTCCCATACATTGTTTTCGCTGACTCTGACGATGCATGTCGTGTAGCTCCCGAATACGCCAAAGACCCCAAGAACCCACACGCTTCCAGAATTGCTGCTGAAGCTGGCTCTCATTAGATGCGTTTAGAGTTTACCGCAGGGGAATGTCGGAAGTGTAGCGTTGACTGGAGTAATTACTGGTTTAATAGACCAGCAGCAAATATGACGGTGTTCCCAACCATCTTTCCAAAATGATAAATATGAGGACTCTCAAGGCCTCCGTTTTAGTTATGGTGCATAGTGACAGTGTGATAGCTAGAAGTACTGAGGATACAGAAACAACACCTAGAGGTACAATAATCAAAGTATAGCCAGGACACTCGTGTCTAGATATCATCGATATCCACCTCTCCTTCATCTCCGAACTCGAATGTACATTCTCCGTCCTCTTCGCCAAAGGTATCTGTCTCGTTGATTTTGGCGTTCTCGGGTAGCTCGCCGTAAGCTTTTACTGAAGAAAGGAAGATATAAGCAAAGTATTTGTATAAAGCTGTATTAAACCCACTCACAATTTCGGGCCTCGTCGGCGGTGTACTTGACAATGACATCTGCCTTGTCATCTTGGAAATCTCGTAGAGATAAAAGAACGATGTCGCCCTGGTTAATCCAGACCTACAAGATCGTCGTTTACAGCTGCAAAGATGGATCGAAAAATGGGAGTACACATACCTTCTTCCTCATCTTCCCTCTGATATGCGCTAACCGCTTCTCTCCGTCAAAGCATTGAGCTTCCAAACGGCCGTTTCCAAGCATCTTTGTTACTTGAGCATACTCCTGTCCGTCTTCCCTGAAAACAAGTTCTCGCTTGTCGTCGTCGTTTTCGTTCTTTCCACGACGACGATTCTTGCCTCCCTGGATTTTAAAAAGATCGAACGTAAATCACCAGAGCCTTGCAGGTAGTGAAAGTAGCACCTTTCCCTTATTCTGAATGAAAAAAGCAAACTGTGAGTGAGGAAATTGGCAGTAGGGGGAGGTAAGGCACCTTGGGCATATTGCAAATAAAGCTTAAAGTGGAGAGAAAGCAAGAGGTGGCCGAGTCAGCTCGAGAAGCAGTGTGTCATTGCTGTGCGGCTGTCACGTGCTCGGAGGCTTGGAGTGTTTCTAAAGTGATATTTGTTTCTCGTCGTCCATCGTTGTTGTCAACATCGTCTAAAATTTGGCTTTTGTTGTTTTTACTCGTAGTTTCTGGTATTTTTGATTTTTGATTTTATTGGTGTGAACTAAGCGCGTGTTTACCTAAGTCTCATTGTCGGAATCACATGCGTAAGTACGACCCTAAAGTCGAGGAACCTTCGTTCTCCTCTCCCCAATAATGCTTTCATTTGCTTTCTCAACTGGTGAGACCTGTTTAGTTGCTAAAGATACCTCTAACTTCCTCTCCAGCATCCACATACTTTCATCTTCCTGTCGACGAGGACGAGGATAAGGATATTCAGAGCTATCAACGAAAATATCTCACTTGGAGGACGGGCACTTCCACTTCATCTCCCTCCCAGACGTCTCCTCACATTCAACAAGATTCTGATCCTCATTTCGACACGGCAAAAAATGAAATTCTCGAACATGTCCTCGCTAGCGAAGATCTCTACAAAGTTTTGGGTATATCTGAGACTGCCAACTTGGACAGAGTTTCTCTTCGACGAGCTTATCTCTTACGGAGCAGAGCATGCCATCCCGAGTAAGTCCTTATCCTCAATACTCGTCCGTTCTTCCACCGACCGCAGCCATCGCAGTAAATTCCCTCACGATAAAGAGAATGCCACACTCGCTTTCCAAAAGGTAGCCGTAGCTTATGATGTTCTCAGCAAGCCGTCGTCAAAGCGGCTGTACGACCACCGTTCTCCATATTCACCCTACAATGCCTTTGCCGCCCGACCGACCGGACATGCAGAGGAGACGTTCCGGGGTGCTGTGATAGCTGTCTTTAACGATTTCCTTGAAGGAGATCTAGAAGTGATACGGAATCTCTTGAGTGAGTTGGAGTGCTTCCCTCTTCGATTGGCATACTAATCTCTTGGATAGAAACCACTAGCGATCTCAATCCATCTCTCAGACTGGGCGACGAAGGCGTAGAATCAGTCATCACTGCGCTGCAAAGTATACGAGAACGTGCCCTCAGTATGTCAAACCCCTATTTGCTTATCACCCACGCTGATTCACTGTCTACTTTAGCGTGCCGAACGTGCATATATGCTCTACACGCGGAACTATCTCGACTGATCGAAGTGCAGCATGCCCTTCGCCAGCTGTCCTACTTGGATGTTTTCGGTCGATCCAGGCTGTCCATACAGTTTACTCGTATAACACTCTGTCTTCCTATTGCTCTGGAGCGAGCGTTGGAGGAACAGAACCGGATGTATGGTTATAGGCAGGATACTGTAACCCTACTTCCTCGTCATCTTTCCCTGCTGATTCGCAGCATCGACATCGCTTTGGAAAGGGTGGAAGGATTCCTCAAGTGATTTGATTCGTTGGTTCTCTTCTCTTCTTTTTTGGCTTTATCATTATGGTTCATTCTTAACTGCTAGGCTTAGATATCCCACATACTTTACTGTAGCACTTTCTTTGTATCTTACTATGTATCAATTATGTATAGACGCGGTCTACTTAACGCAATCAATCCTGAATCCTCAATTTCTTTCAGAAGTAATAAGTGATAGGCGCTGGAACGCCTGACAAGGAATATAGGTACAATCTTACGAAGAGAACAAACAAACAGGTATGAATGAATGAAACAACAAAGCACGAAGATTACTGAGGGAAAGACGATATTATAGGAAAGCTGGTTAACGACTTAAGACTGAGGAGGTATAGCATAGGACATTCCAGGCCTTGGAGGCGTGCTGTGAGTCTGCAAGAGATGCAAGTGAGATTAGATACTGCGACTACAAATCAAAGCACGAAAACTTACAGTATTACTCCACACAGGAGATACACCGGGCTGACCTGGAGTTTCAACGGTTCGTTCTTCCGACATGTATGTATCGGACGGGTGAGAGGCAGCGGCAGCGACAAGCAAGTGTGTGTAATCCGGCTGGAGACCGTTGGTCGCACTAGCTTGTGTTGTGACTGGGACTTCTGGATAGAATGGGTAAAACAACCCAGCGGGAACCTCGGCCATGTTGGAATTGCCTTTATCAGGTGGAGTGGATCCACCGTTGGTTCCGTTGTGATTGAGTGCTCGGGGAGGAGGTCCATACGTGGGACTAGCTACGACAGAGCTATTATAGGACGCAGCGGAGAGTGTGGGAGTCGTCGATTGAGATTTGGGCAAAGCAGGGGAGACGATAGTGTTCTCTTCCCATTCTGGTTCAGAAAGAAGGACGGGGTGTGTTGTGGGACCGATATCATGAAGGCTGACTTCCATGACACGTTCAGCAAGCTTGGCGATGAGAGGATGTCCTCCATTGACATCTTTGCGTTCCCAGCGCCATCGGAATCGAGGGAGCATATCCAAAGCGAGCCACACATCTTCAAGCTGAGTATTTCGAGGTAGGCGGTCGCATTTCGACATTCTACCGTAAAGAATGACCATGGCAGCGATGTGAAGCGGAATGGGAGACGTGAAGAAGGCAATATCAGGGAACCGAATCATCTGGCTGTGAATGATGATAGTGTTGTGAGATGTAACGATGGCTATAAAGTTTCTAAGTCCAACTTTCGATAAATGAGCTGACACGGGCTTACCATCGACTAAAGCTCTCCTCCTCTGTAGATAAGACAATTCCTTCAAGCTGAACAATGCCCTGAGGAGCAAGATTCTGGAGATTCCAATCTTCAACAAAGTAAGGCCTTCTTCTGCGGTGATTTCTTGCACAAGCTTAGTCCTCCTGTCCATAGGCCATTCGTCTGTGCCCCCAAAGTAGTACCTATACTTTTCTGGCAGTCCACGTCTGAACTCCTGCATGCTCTTGATAATTCTGGTAGCATTCCTCATGATCGTGTCACCACTCTGGCGGGATGGTGAGTAAAGGGAATTGATAATGTCCGCTTGAATTTCGGTCATCGGATGGGAAAGCTCGAAATGTTCCGAGAATTCTGCGGAGCGGGGGTTTTTGGGGCGTAACGGGTGAGGTGTATTGGTATCGGACGGGGCAATGGCTAGCGGTCGTCCAAGAAGAAGAGAAGTGCCACGATCATGCAAAAGCACAATGCCCCACAATCGTATGCGCAATTGACACTCGTCTTCGGTGAAGGTGTTTTGTTCGGTGACAGGGTTGACTTGAGTCGTTGGGTCATGGTGCAGTCCGAGTTCGATGGCGAGTCGTACAAGACTGCCAACTAGTCGCCATAAAGTACGTCCTTGACGCTAAGAGATATCAGCTATCAGCCTAGCTCTTGGGAAATGGAAAGCGGGTTACCTCAGTATAGAGATACCAATGGAGCAAGATCAAAGCCTGCAAACTAGAGATCGTGACCCTCAATTCTGGTTTGACACTGAGCGCCCTGTCGAAGAATTCGTCGTGTTCGGGCCATTCAACGGGCATCAGTTTCTTTGCAACAATTGGGCTTCCAGACATGGAGCCATTCTCATCCTTTGCCTCCGTGTCCGTTTTGAAGGACCGGTTGTTCAGCTCGCTGAGAGTCCCGAGAGCCAAAATAAGGTAGAAGCTACAAATGAAACCGGGATCATAAGTCGACCTCTCCGAGTACAGGTCATCCAAACTCTTGTTAAAATCTTTCCGTATGAAAACGGGTCGGTGAAGATTGAGGCGTGAAAAGTACACGTCCACAATTTCCTGTACCATGGGACGATCCTTGGGTAGCCAGACGTCGATGGAGGCAGTAACGCCTGCAGAACGACGGATAGAGACCGTACGCCACTTTGCGGTATCCCTAGGCGTCGATTCTTGAAGGGCACGGTCACGACCTGATGTCAAGCCACTGGAGCCAACAGCAAGGTCTTCCTTGTCCACCATTCCTCCGCCCAAATCTCCGACGATAGACGGCGCGACTCCAAAGCTCTTAGCAAGGGCCTAATCACAAATTGTTAGTACTCGGAGATGAATGTAAAGAAAATAAGTGGCATACATGCGTGTTGGACATATCGTTGAATTTTGGGTCCTGGCCTTTGATATCTGGCGCAGTAGTGGAACGAGGTTGGGGTTCAGGCTGAGCTTCTGCTGGAGGGGGAGGAGGGTGCGGTTGAGGCACGGGTGGAGGGTATGGAGCACCATGAGGTGGTGGTGGGAAACCTGGCGGCAGAGTGTAGCCGGGGATGGGAGGATATGGATGACCATAAGCAATCATTCCTGGATGGGGAGGATAGCCCGGTGGAGGCATCATGTGGTGAGGATATGGCATGGATGGAGGTGGTGGTGGTGGAGGATCTGCGCGGAAAGGACGCGCAGGAGCATACTGGAAACTTGGGGGCGGGCCTGGAGCGGCGGGCGCGATTGTAGTTGTGTCGATACCCTCGCGAGCGATAATGTCATCGAGATGGTCGAGGGTGAAGCCAGGGTAATGGCGTTTGAGTAAGGCCTCGCATTGAGCGAGCAGGGCTTCGAGTCGTTCGGTGTGACCTCTGGGAGTAAGGGTCTGCCTGTGGCGATCTTCTTGGTTGCAGGGCGTACCTGCAGTGACGCAGGCTGTACATCGGGGATGCTTGGAGTCGCACTGGTGGACGTTAGCGATGGATTACGATGGAAGTTGCCGACGGGACTTGCCTTTATTTTCTTGCCCCTACATCTCGCGCATGCCTCGTGCGACCGTCTCAGCCGTCGGGGTTCTGATGGCGTTGGTGCGTCGTCGGAGTCATTTTTCTTGCGTCTCTTGTTGGATGTAGTGGGCTGCTGGGGAGGTGGGGACATTTGGGCGTCTTGTTGGATTGGAACAGCGGGCATGCCTACGGGCTGGGGTGGAGGCATGTGCAAAGCGGACTGGAGAGAGGAAGAGGCGACAACGGGCGGGGGCAGCGACATGGTGGAAGACGAGCTGGCTGCTGTACGCAGCGATGGCGACTGGCCCACACGGTCCGCGACTCTGATTGTCTGATGACATAATACTAATCGCTATTTCCAATGCCCTCACTCAGCCTCAACCTCAACAGGGCCAACAATCCTTCCCTCTACACTCTCGCCACCGTCAACGACGACGACGACGACGCCCGTCCTCTCCTTACCCCAACCACACCTTCTTACGGCGCTACCCCGGTCACTCCACGTTCCTCGTCACATCCGTCATCTCGTAAAGTCATCTTCAATGCCGCTCTCAAGATGGCCTGCATATTCGTGCTCAGCACCCTGCTTCTCGGCGGTACCTTGTGGCTTGCTTTGCCCACACTAGAAGAGTGCGTATTTCTAGAAGTAGTATCCACTGACCGAACCCCTGACTCTTCTACAGACAGGACCGGCCTTTGCTTCGCCTACCCAAGTCCTTTCAGCAGCTCCAGGAGCTCAATGGTCTGCTCAAGAAATACCGAGATATCTACCCGTATCGCATTGTCGTTTGCTACATCATTACCTACCTCTTGTTAGTCTTGCAAATTCTATTTTGGCTAACAACCGGGGCTAACCGCGTTTTCTAGTCTCCAAGCATTTTCTCTTCCAGGTTCCATGTATCTTTCCATTTTAGGAGGTGCAGTATGGGGAGTTGCCCGAGCTCTTCCTCTTGCATGCTGTTGTGTGGCCACAGGAGCTACACTTTGCTATCTCATATCCGCGGCCCTTGGCCCCGCTCTTCTGACGCTGCCTAAATGGAAGGCTCGTCTCGACAAGTGGTCTCAAACGATTCAGCAGAACAAGGAGAACATGCTTTCGTTCCTCATTGTATTGCGTATTGCTCCGCTTCCTCCGCACTGGGTTGTAAATGTCATATGCCCACACGTCGGGATTGGCATTTTACCCTTTTGGACCAGCACCGCATTGGGGATCTTTGGCGTCACTGTGATACACACCACCATTGGCAGTGGGCTGGACGACATGACGAGTGCCGATGATTTCCATCTCATCAGCTGGAGAAACTTTCTCGGGCTGTCTGCGATTGTGGTTGGTGTACTGATACCTGTCGGGCTGCGTTACTGGTTCAGACGGGAGGTTGCTGATGTTGGGGCCGTGGAAGCTGATATCGAGGAGGAGCAGACCATGAATAGTCTAGAAGAAGGAGACTATTCGGGAGAAGATAGGATATTAGCTGCCGGATCGAGAGTGGCGAATAAGAGCACGACGACGGACGACGAGTACGAGTATTCGGATGAGGACGACGACGAGGACATCATCTTGGAAGCAGGACCCGCGTTGACCTCCCCGAAACCCGGCTCGCCTTGAAGTGTAGACCGTGTATTTTGTATATAGATGTATGACATTACGATAGTTTATCATTATGACTACTCTAGACAGAGTGACCCACGGCAACGGTAAAAGCAAAAACGACGAAAGAGAAAAGGAGAGGTAGGGTGGTTTGTGGAGGCAGAAACAAGGAGCTAGGACGGCAAGTGGATGTGGAAAGCGGACTGGAGAGGCAGAGACGAAGAAGAAATGGTTGTGGTCGAGGGACTATATAGTGTTTGGACTTGTTTTGCACCGAGGAGAGAGGCAGCCAGAGCTTCGTTTCACATCCATTCCTTCTCCCATCCGTCTTCCCCTTACCTCCTCCTGCTGCCCTCCCATCCCCTCCAGTAGCCGTCCCAGACGGCCAGGGGTCCCTTTCTCTATCTCGTTTACCCTGTCCTTTGTGCCCCCGTTTCCTTCGGAATCATGGCTGATCGTCTCCCTCAGTATCCCATGGGCCCCAATTTTGGCGCCGGGATGATCCCTCAGCAGCACCAGCTGTCGCATTCCATCCAGCAGCAGCAGCAACAGCCAGGTCTACAACAGGACTCTCACCGCTCCATGTCCGCCTTTCCTGACCAGAACCCGCTATGGTCCCAAATGCAGCTGCAGCAAATGCGTACTCAGGGCGACAGGAACCAGGCGAGTTGTCCTTTCCTGTCTCTCAACTCGTTTTGTTCATTTGGCAGTGCCCTGTAGATGGCCGAGCTCTTGAGGACCCAGAATATGGTTCGCCAACAACAGCAGCAACAATTCGGTCTCGGAATGTCTGGCATAAACGGAGGCGCTGTGTCCGGACAGCAGCAGTCTTTCATGGACCAATCTAACCAGAACCAGTCTCATATGGGCCTCGGATTTCCGAACATGAGCCAGAATCCCAGCTTTCAGCAGTCGATGCATAACAGGAACACCATGCTACAGACCTTGCAGAACACACAGGGGCATAATCGTCAGCTCGAGCTCATGAACATGGCGCAGAACCAACAGAATCAGAACGGACCCCTCAATCTCACTAGTCGTGGCCCGTCCCAAGCTGGTCCTAACGTCCCTCCTACTATGAACCAGCCTGCGCACACCGAGATGTTTCCATCCTCTGGCATGAATCCCAACGACGCCATGCGTCGATCATCTCCCGCTCAGCCCATGCCTGGGACCCAGCCCCAGATAAACAATCCCGCACAAACTCCCAATCCAGCCATGAGATTAAACCGCGAGACTCTGCAGTCAAGGCTGAATGCCACCCGAGATGCTCTTGCCGCCACAGATCTTGCAATTACAAACTTGCAAAGCCAGCGGACTGCCCTAAACGATGCTGTGTATCTGGCTAGAATGAGGCAGTTGCAGGGGAACAAGGTCTCCCAAACCCAAATGCTCGAGAAGATGGTCCAAGCGTTAAACAACTTTAACAATATCAGCTTGTACGTGATTCCTATTTTCCCTTGGAGCTCTACTGAGATAAAGTCCATAGGCAGCAAAGTTTCAATGTGTCGAACGTTGGACAGACTAATTCTTGGATCCCGAACAACTCATCGCAACCGTCTTTCGGACAAGGACCATCCCAACCCACCAATCATCTCCAATCAAATCTTCAGTCTAGCCCTTCCCAACCGCATCCTCAGACTTCCCATGGTCCGCCACGACCGGGCCCTAATCAGCTCGGTCCCCCTTTCCATAATCAATCGAATCCGAACTTCCCGATCAACAGAATGAACAGCCAACAGCCTCCCAATAATGGTGCAGGCGCTGGCAATATGCCGCCAAACGCTGCCAATCCCAATCAACCCTCAGTACCAATGATGTCCTTCAATATTCCCCCTCTTGAAAAAAGCCGATTCGAAGCATCCTTCAAAACTTGGTGTCAAACAAAGTCTATCTTGATAGACCAGAGGATGCTCAATATCGATGGTCGACCTATAGATTTGTACACTCTGCATAGTTCAGTCATTCGAGAAGGAGGCCTTGGTAACGTGAGTAACGAGCAATTAATGGCATTTGCCACGCTATCTAATCTTCTCTCAACAGGTACAAGCAAAAGACTTGTGGACTGTCATTGGTGGTAGATTGGGATTCGTGCAATTCCCCGGGAGTGGACCAGCTGATCCACCCAAGTCTGGTCCCGCTGCCGCGCAGCAACTAGCGCACGTCTACAAGGAATATCTGGCGGCATTCGATGCTGTATACATTGCTTCGTTGGAAAACAGGCGCAAACAACAGCTCAGTATGCGAGGCGGTAATGCGCAAGCAGGTACCGGAGGTTTTTCACCAAAGAACTGGAATCCGTCCCAACTGCGTGTCATCTTGGGCTGTGCGGACAAGAGTGTCGAGCAGTTGCGTGCTCAAGGCCTACCCGATTCCGCGATTCAGTTCATAGACACTCATCGCTCTCAGTTGCAACAGATGATTGCGGATCAGTCGTCGTTCCGTGACATAATCCGTCCTAATCCTGGAACGGGCCCATCGGGCCAGCCGTTTGACAATAATTTGGTAGCCAACCGTCCATCCATGGGCCAATTTCCTCCCCAGCCTGTCCCAAACCAACCTCATGGAAACCCTGGTGCCGCGTCTCAGTTCCCTATGCAACCGACTTCACAGTTTCCGGTGAAAGGCATGGAGCAGCAGCAGCAGCCTCCACCCCACAATGGCCCTGGTCCTCCATTCCGACTCAATCGTGAACTCCTCAACGTCGCTCATGCCAGCATTGGCAGAATCAAGTCGGAGATTGCAAGAGGTATGACCTTCGCGTGAACTTGGCATTTATTCTCGAACTGACAATAAAAATACATAGCTTTGCCCATGATGCCAAATGTCGAGGTGTCTAGTGAACAGCGTATGGAGTACAATGATCTTTTAGAGCGAGTCAATCGTCAAGCGGGGGAGTTTGAACCCAAACTTCATGTGTACTACGCAATCACGAAGAACGAAGAGCACATAAAGAAGCTTATTCATTCTGTCAGTGCTTTCGTTGTGTTGAAACTTTTGCCTCATGCTCACGTTCTTTCACTCAGATTGTCATTGTTCAGCACCAAAGGCTCATGCTAGGTTGGTCCAATCCACGGTTTATATTGAGTCTGGATATGCTCCGCCAGTATCACGGACAGATATCGACAGCCATAGAGCAGCTCAGCATTGGTTTAAGAGGAGTGATGAGCAACCAAGGACCGAATCCCAACATTCCTCAGAATGGTATGCCTCCCAGACCTCCTCCCCAAGGATTCCCAGCCCAGCCAGAACCGTCGTCTTCACCTCAAGTTGCTCCCATACCATCACCCTCTCAATCGGTACGCCCTCCTCCCGTCCCCAATGCTCTTCCAGGCAGCAGGAAACAACCTACATCTGCTGGACCCAGCCCAGTAGTTGCTCCGACTCCCACTCCTCCACCGGTGACCCCTGTTGCCGCCGCCGCGACTCCTACCAATACTACCGCTGCATCTCCCCAGACACATACCCCTAAATCTCCCAAGACCAAAGTCAAAGCCAAAGCCAAAGCACCTCCACGGAGGCCCTCTGTCAAGAGCAGCCCAGCGGCCGCTCCTCCTGAACCACCTCAGCCTGCGGCTCCATCCGCTGGCACTAAACGACCTCTCGAGGTTGAAGCTCCTTCTCCTAATGCTGGCCCGGTTCCTGCCACGGGTCCGGGTCCTAGTTCCAGTAATCTTGTTTCGAACGAGCCTTCGCCTCCCAAGCGAATGAAGACAGAGTGGGATGAAGAATTAAGCGACGAACTGAAGAAGAAGACGGAGGCCGTTGAGAACATCAAGACAGACGAGGACGCAAGCAACTATTTCGAGAAGACGATGTCAGAGTTGAGGAAGATGACTGGAACTGACGGTCAAGCTTCCTTGACCTCAGACATTTCTGATACTCTGGACATGATTCTCAAGAATTATGGCGAGATGCCAGAACCTGGGCCATCTAGCGACTTGGCCTTGTCCATCGACAGTGGTTCCGCAGGGCCTGGTCTTCCTCTTAATGAGGAACTCGGGCAATACTTTGACTTTTCGTCGTTTGCTGCGCCAGAAGATGATGAATTAGAGTCAAAAGCCGAAACCCCAGAGCTTATTTCCTCGTCTTCGACGAACCCTAGTCCCGAGTCTGGATCTGAGGTTGATGCTACTCATATCAGCTCTTTATCAGACCCAAAACTAGATGATTTTTCAGACCCGTTACGGCTAGGAACATTGAAGGAAATAGATGGGGGTGAATCGGCGTTTTATCAATCTAGCGATTGGAAGTGGGATATGGTCATGCCCACAGTCGACCAACCGTGGGCCATTTTTTAGCTATTCGTAGGGAGGAATTATCTATATGTGTTTTTAGGATCTTTTCTTAAATCTGTTTTGTTCCCCTATTTTATTCATTTTTTCTTTGGTTATTCTCATTTGCTCTGCCTCTTTATATATTACTCCTCCGTCTTACTCTTCCTTGTCACCACTACTGCGCTCTTCATTACGTGCTGTGTATTGCTACTTGTTGTTTGACTCTCGCTATCCATCTTGTCCACCATAATATATCATAGTAGTGTTTCCAGACGGAAATGCCAAGAATTACAACAGGTCCATTATAGATTAGGTAGTGTAAGTGTAAGTGTGAGGTAAGTAGAAACTCTCATATATAAATCGCATAGGACCCAATGACTGGTCTATGATCGCTCCTACCCTCCAGCCTTCTCATGCCTCTGTCATCAAGGGTATCATAGTTCAAGCATAAAATTTCGCCCTTCCTCGGTCTTGGGCGCACAGGTATCGTCGATGGGATATCAGAAGCAGTGCTTGGTGTAGAATTGTGGGTAAAGAAAGACGGTAGAAATCTCCATCGAGGAGTGGAAGGGATGTTTGTAGTAGTGGCTTCTGTCGAGGAACTATTCTCGGTGTTGGATGAAGCTAACGTAGAGTTTCGTCGAATGTGACGCTCTGAAGGACCCTTTTTGGACGCCAAAGACGAGGATCTTTGAAGTTTGTCTTCTGAATGGGGCCGGTCAGTAGAAGACACAAAGTCAGCTGAAAGGGGTCGATCAGAGGGTAGCAGCGTTGGTGACCGTGTAGCATCGGGATAAACGAATCTCGAGAAAGGAACGATACTTTCAAGAAGATCCGGAGACGGAAGGGGCGAATCTTTGTTGGTGGTGGTGGTGCCCGACACAGCCGAAGATGCGGCGGTGGATGAGGTTGAACTGTAAGACTCTCGTCGAGAACGGAGGGACAATGGTCGGAAGGCATTGGCCAAGAAATGGCCGACCCGTGTCCGATGACGTGAATATGCATCCATCTGATCAGCATCGTCTTCTGGCTGCTCTGGTTTGACGGTCGACTTCCAAAGAATTCTATCGCACCTGTGAGGACATATGAGTAAATGATTGAGTGAGACAATGAGTCCACTTGCCAGCTGGGGACTCTCTTCTTGCTGGAGCTATCGTATACTCCTTTGTCACCAAAATCATCTTCGTCATCGCTGGCACTGGAGTGCAAGGAGCCCAGCTTTGGCATGGACGATGAGATCTCTTGTTCGGTTAGAGAATGTCCCTCACTCCCATTGACAAGGATTTTCACATTTTCAGAAGCTTCATTTGGTTTGCTCTCGACTCCCGGTGTCGCTTGTTGTTCCGCAAACACCTGCTTTGATTTCAGCCATTTGTTGGGACTGGAAGGGACTGTGGGTGAAAGTAACGATATCCACTTCGATTTAGCCCTATGCACCGCTAAAGAAAGCGAGACTTTGCTGCCTGGAACGCTAGCACTCCGTGTCATGCCCGAGGAAAGATAGTCTTCGTCTTGGTTGCCATCACTCATATGCTTTGAATGCATAGACGTCCACGCAGACGAAGCCAGTGACGCTTCCTCGCCCTCTGCTTCACCCTCGCTGTCGTCTTTGTCGTTGTCCTCCTCGTCATGTTCATGGGTGTTGGCGAGTTCTTTCTCATCAACTTCCGTCACCCGTTGCACCTTCTCGTCTGAGTGTCTCCAGCGGTCAAATTTTTTTGAACCTCTTCTCTTGGGACGCTTCAAAGTGCGAAGAACATCATATTTGAATGTGGGAGGGAAGTCGATGGGCGCTGTACAAACGTTGAATGACAATCCAGTATATGAACACGGAAGAATATACCTTCATGGAATCCTACAAAAGCCCGTTCATTGACCATCAAGTTTTTGAGTTGATCAAAAGCGAGTGCCTGTGCATAGTCTGAGACTTAATCAGAAACAAGACAACGAAAAGCGAGATGAAGATTCATACCTTGTCGCGATATCAGCCAGTCTGCGTGAAGCCGGGATATATCAAGGCGAAAGTTGAGGTCGCCAAAGACGAATGTGTAGTCAAATTTGTCAGTAATATCTACACGTTTGGCCGTCAGCATAAAGAAGAAAGGTCAAATGAACAATATTCCTCACCTTCAGCCATCAGGCGGCTATCGTCGTTAGAAAGGAAGTCGTCGACAGTGAGTTCAGACTATAGTCATGTCAGTGTGACACAGGTTTGGGAATAGATCAAGGTACCTTGATCTTTGCATAGTCATTTAGGCGATCATGCAAGTTTGCCTTTTCCTGTTGAGCTAACGGGGAGATGAATGATAGAGCGAATAGATCAAAGTTGAGAACAAACCTGCGAGATGACAATTGAGGAAGAGAAAGGATGAACCCGCAATCTTCACACTGATACCGACTCCGCCTTTATTTCCCCACCGTCCGCCCATCAAACCAGCAGTAACAGTTGACTTGGACGTATCTGAGAATAGATAGTCAACGAGTCTAAAAGAGGGGAAATAGACAAAACGCAAGTACCTTCCACGAATGAGCGAAGATCTCGATGTACATACACGGCAAGATATATGCCCAACAGCCTGTCTTTACAAAGAAGTTGGTATGGTCCTCTCTTCGGTTCTTTCCCCGGCAGACGAGGAGATAGTGGCTTTGGAATACTGATGTCCGAAACCGATGGAGAAAACACACGACTGCAAGCGCCACCATGGCATAACCAATCTTCAGTCATAGACGTCCAACCACTTGGTGGATGCTGGCCTTCATAAGGGATGCTATCATAACTCTTCTTGGGTTTCAAGCCGTCTTCTTTGTGATGCTTTGAAGAGCGGGGTTTATCTTCTCTATCACGGTCTTCCTTGTCGATGAGTTTAAAGCTAGCACCTAGGCCCATTGGTAGGCCTGTAACTAGGTGAGTATAAACCATTGAGAGGTGGAGTGAGGTATATACCTGATGTTGAAGGGCATTCTTGACCTGCTCTGTCAAAAGATCTCATGTCAACACTGTAATTCTGGAATAGTGTGGAGACTACCTACACTATGATCAGATGGTAAGGGTGGTCGTCTTCAAGGGGAAAGCAAGGGAAGGTCGGAGAGCTGTCGGGGGATTTGGAAGGGGTATATGTTGGCACTTTCCCAAATAATTCTTCCAAATCCCCCTAGACGACCGAGATGAGTTGCTTGGTTGTTTCGGCAATGAACGAGACGCACCTTGGGCACCGAATCATGCATATTCCATGTCACTATCCTGATTTTGAGAGCCTTCGCAAGGGCTTCCCTTGGAGAATGATGAGAGTCGGGAGGTGTCGCAGGTAAACCAGCCGAGCCAGTTGCTGAGGAATCCTTGGGGAAGAGACCCTGAAGACGAGCGAGGACTGTTGGCTGAGCGGGGGTCTGGATGGTTATCTGTGGCTTGTGTGGAGATGGGAGAGACATGGAAGAGACAGAGGCATCAAGAGGACATGTAGTGGCGGCGGTAAATGTCACCGTTGCCGTATACGGTAAGCAATCTAACTTACCCCCTGACACCGAGGTCCTATGAAATTTACCATCTTTGGCTGTTCTGGCTCCGTTGGAAAACGCATAACTGCTCTGGCTCTGTCCAGAGGTCATTCTGTCACCGGCGTAGACCTCGTCCCTCACGAAACCAACCATCCCAGCTTCATCTTCATCCCCCTTGACCTCACAAAGTACGACGACGTCGTCAGTCTCTTGCTCAACGTCAGGGCAGAAGCCATAGTCAATGTTGCAGGTCTGCACAACTCATCCATTCGAGACGATCTCACTCAGGCTTTCTCTAGGGATACCCAATCCCACCGACTACAAGGCTGATACCCATAACACGTACGTATCCAAGTGTTACCGTCGATCGTCCTAGTATCTCTCAGCTCCCTCAAAAGCAACGTAGTGATCTCTTGGAATATCCTTCGTGCAGCGGCCGAGGTCAGTATGGTCAACGATCAAACTTGAGTTGCTGCTTCACTCATCTCAAAAGCTGGATATTAAACGAGTGGCTCAAGCTTCATCAGTGAATATTGTCCAGCTGGTGTACAGCAAACAGCCCCATTTCCATTACTTTCCAATCGATGAAGAGCATCCCTGTCTACCAGACGAGCCCTACGGACTATCTAAATTGTGAGTCATCTATTTCATCTCAAATGACCCCATCTTTACATTCCGCAAGAATCTGCGAATTGCAAGCCGACACCATCGTGCGCCGATACCCCTCCATGAGGATTGCTAGCTTGCGCCTGCACTGGTCCCTTCCTGATCCAGAACTAGCGAGAAAACTTGATGCGTCAAAGGCAAAGAACGACCTTTGGGGATACGTCCAGGAGGATAGCGCTGCAGATGCTTTCCTTCGCGCACTGACGGACGACAGTGACAGGTGGTCAGGCCACGAAGCTTTCTTTATTGCTGCACCACACATTGCTAATACAGAATCCACCGAAGCTTTACGTGCGCGGTTTTGGCCTGATGTTCCTATCAAGTCCGGGAAGGAGCTGAGCGGGAGAGATGGGTTTTTCGACTGTAGCAAAGCGAATCGACTTCTGGGATGGGTCCATACAGATTCTTTAGCTGCGTAATTCCTGCCCAGGATACATAACACCTGTACGATACCCATTACAACCGTTTCATGAAGGATGTAAAAATGTCTGTAGCTATGTATAAGCAAGAATTAGATTTTGGACCAATACACAATGTATACAAGGTTTTCGGCTCACAAATTCGTCGTAGTGATGCAGTACCTCCCGAAGCTGTTTTCTCTTTATTTCCGCTCGGAATAGAATTTCGTCGTCTGTTTTCTTCCCATCAAAATACTGATTGATACTGCAACGAAAAAGTGGTTCAATACAGCGCTGACTTGGACAAAAAAACTCTCACAGATCAAAACGACGAGTGATGTATTCTTCTTTCCCTTCAGACATTGCTGCAAGCCAACGACGCTGTAGAGGAGTAGCTCTTCCTGGGTCATTGATCATTGAAGGAACAAACTCGTCCTCAGCACCAGACTCATAGAGCTCCTTCTCATCCGACATCTCAGCCTCATCTTGCCCTTGATGACGACCTTCATCGTCGCCATCCTCCTGAATGACCAGTTCACTCAGTCTACTGTGGCCAGAATCATTTGACGGTACTCGTTGCGTATGTTTCCCCGCTTCCCAGTCAATCTCGCTGTCATCCATGTCAGACCGCAATTTTTGTCGGCCTCGATCGCGTTCTCTTCGGATTCTAACCCTATATTTGAGCTCCACCGTGGCTACCACACGGATCCTGAGATGCAGAGTGATTAGCATATCACGTTTAAGCATCCATAGAACGATGTCATGGTAAAGAGGAACAAGCTCTTTTGACTGGACAACGGACGCATAAAAGTGATTACCACTTTGCTTGGACGATGAAGTGGATATTGTCGATAAAATCTGTGGAAGAGGAGGAATGGCAGGATGTGTAAATGCTCTTTCGAAATCGGCGGCAAGCTGAGAAATTCTGGAAAATATGGGAATAATTAGCACTAGAACCATGTATATGTAGAACTCACGGTTGCGAAAACGTTGGCGGCAAAGTGAAGACAGTCTTCAGTCCGTCATGGATGACGTCTATGATTTTAGCTTTCCTATGTAGTACTAGCCAGCGGGCAGTGGGGTAGATCTGAGTCTCAAGATCCCAGTCAAGTAGACTGGCAACGTCAGCAAGCCTGCTAAAGGATTAGACCCCAAATCGTAACTTCAGTAATTAGCTCACGCACGACAACGTCACTGAGACAGTGTCCAAGAACTTGATCAAGCCGTCGATCAGAATCCTATCATCCGAGGCTACATGGGAATTCCTGAGATTGGAGAATGAATCCTCTTCATCGTCATCCAGCATCAAAAGGCTCTTCCACGGAGCTAGGGAAGGAAGACGCCATCCAAAGCTCATTTCAGGACCCCATATTTCAGCCTCATCCTCTTCACCTGCGTTGAACAAGTCATAATCTTGATCTTCTTCGCTATGCAAAAGGAGGTCTAGATATGGTGGTAATTGGAGCTCCAAAGGCAAATCATGAATAGAGATATATGCAATTGATTTGGTCTTGATCGCTTCAAACAGTGTCTTCATTGCAGGAGCAATGGAAGATACCTGCAGAGCTTTGGTTGAAAACTCGAGGAAGGAGCTGCCTACACATTCTGTCAACTTCAACAAGAAAGAGATGGGTCAGATTGATACGCGGACCTTTGCGAATGCAGTCGTCTTTGAGAGAACCCAGACGGTCACATTCCGATTCGACAAAGTTAGACTGCACTTGTTCTTGAAAGAGAACAGCGGCCATCGTGAAAGCTATCTGTTCGTATATAATATCAAAGTACTTGGACACATTTCCTGACGCAGAAGAGGAAGGGTCCGGGAGGTCAAGCACCATTACAAAGTGGAAGGTGTGGAGCCAGGCGGACTGAGATTGCGAGCCCGTCTTTTCGTTAGACGGACTTCGACTCGCGGCTGGATCCTCATCGTGAACTTGGGCTCCATAACGATTCCGAGAATCTCTTCCCCGAGTGCTGGCCTTGTTAGTGTCCAAACGAAACCTCCACGTTCCGTCAGCTTCGGCGCAGACAGGATGACCAATGAAGACCAGGTCGTCCACCATAAACTCGAACTTTTGGTGACACATGGACCTATGTGGACAGAGAATCCCAGCAAGAAACTCTGGCGAGTATCCAAATATCGTGTCATGGTCATCCTTCAACTCGGAATCTGCGAAATCATCTTGAGAGGGAGAATTTCGGCCGGAGGAGGGATGACTCCGGGGGCTCGTCAGCGAAGAGTCATGGCTTCCAGTCGCACTTGGTCGCTCCCATCTGTAGGCAGGGTCGGTTCCATAATCCGTAGTGCGTGTAGAAATGTCTTGTTGGAGTAAAGACGCATCTAAAGACTGGGAAGATTTCCATGTGTTGTCGAAAGATACATTTTCAGGAATGGCGCGACGGAGACGCGGTGGAGATACGGGATGGGGAGGCCAGCGAAAGACTAGACTGGAGCCCTTGGCAGATGAATCGACCAGTAGGACGGCTAGCAATGTTTCAGCCATAAGCAGTCGTTTCCGCGCGCGTCTCGCTCTTTGACCATGACCATTCGAATAAACCTCGCCGACGTCACATTGGAAGCAAACTATTCACCCTCTCAATCCGATGATACCAAGTTCGCAGTCCTCTTACATCCTTGGTCTTGGTTGGGTGGGCAAATGAATGACCCGTAGGTCGTTCGTTCTGAATAGTATCAATCTTACCGACCTATTTCAGAGTTTTGATCAGCCTTATAGAACCTCTCAATCGCAGAGGTTACCATGTACTGCGCTATAATTCAAGAGGGGTCGGAAGATCGACAGGTGGTCGTCTTTTCTCGTCTCAAGACCTAGTAGAATTCAACTGTTTGTGGTTAGGCTGGCCCTCGTTGTCGGGACTAAGTGAAGGCAAAGATCTGGAGCAACTAATCGCCTGGGTTGCTGCAGGGAATTTGGGCCTCATCAACATAACATCCTTTATCGTGATTGTACGTGCCAGAAAGTATGGTTTTACAAAACTTACTCCAACCTTTAATGCAGGGCTATTCTCATGGGTCTCTAATTGCGTCGTTATGCCCTCCAGAGGTTGCTTCGTTGAGGATATCATACATTTTGATCTCTTATCCCCTTGGACCACGCCGCTGGCTGACAATGTTCCATTCAGCGACCTATGCGTCACGTCTAAAGTCCCTGGCCATTCACCCTGAATCCAACGTTCTGATGATCTATGGAGACCACGATGAATTTACTTCAAGGACAGCATATGAAAACTGGCGTGGAGAGCTAGCGTCGCCTCAGACTCGGGTTCTGCAAATAGGTGGTTCTCATTTTTGGAGGTCAGAAGACAGAGATAGGCTCGTCCATGAGATAGAACAATGGCTTCCATGAATCTCTAGTGAGTAATTTTATGATGTATATAATATAATATATAAAAGTATGTTCGCCAAACAAGCACAACATTATTATACTACACTTCCGTCCGTACCTCGAATCTGCCCAGTCCACAAGTCGAGGTTTAGATAACAATCACAGAACATACAATCAAAGAACCTCTCCTGCAGGTATCTTGTAATACAAAGGCTGCGAATTTGATGTTAATACTGTTGCTACATCTGTGCGCAGCACTTACCGTGTTGAAGACATGGTAGAAGTGGCCATTCACGCCCCCTTCTCTCTTGTTCCCATAGTACTCCATTGGGAACCACTGCAAGTGGTTACCCTGAATGAGTTCCACTTCGATGAGGAGCGCATTATAACTCACATGCTCAGGACTAGCGAGAATGTCAGGTATGATTGGACAAGTACAGCTTTGGCGACTTACGGAAGTTCTTCTTTAAATGCTCGAAGTAATCTTGCTTCTCTCGTATCATTCTTGACGCTGAAGCCATGTCTGGGTAAGAGGAACTGTGCCACTTGCAATTCTGTATCTGTTACTGTGCCACGAGAAATACGAGCGTAGGATGTCCGATACAATCCTCGATACAGAATGTATTCACACCTGTTTGTTGTATCAGTGTTAGTAATGGATAGAAAGACGATGATGAAGCAGGAAACCATCTATCGAAGTCTTCTTCGTCAACATCCCACACCTTGCCATCCTAGCCGAACGTCAGCAGAATATCTTGTTCAATGGTCATTTGAAACTAACCTCGATCAATAAATGGTATGGAGCAGCTGGGAAAATGAACGCATCAAGAGAATCAGACCAAATCATGCACAGACGAATAGGTACATACGTCTAGGCGCATGAGGTTTGGAAACGACATATCCTTAAAGCATCTTCAATCAGAAAGGGAATCAACGAAGAAACGAAAAAATAAAAATATGAACCTAGAAAAATGACGGGATTGGGGTACGACGAGGCCATGATCCTGGCTAATTCTTTGCTTTGCAACTCTCGATCTAATGGATCTTCCTCTGTGGATGCGAGAGTTGAGTTCGGATTTGGAGGACGCCTTGCCACCCATCGACGTACCCTGACCGTTATGCGCGACAACTACTGTTACTGGCAGTCCATAGACGTCCAAAACCGCCTCAATTGCAGGAGCCAGTTCGCCATGGGGCGAAGGCAGTAGATGGTGAGTCGAATTTATGATAGGGAACTAATCCAATTCATCTCTCGTATCAAGAGACAGTTTACTAACTTTACTTACCTTGGAAAGGAGAACGGCACCCCAAGTATGAGAATTAGGGCCCGGACCAATATCTACATTCTGTGACCTGATTCAGTAACTATTGGAAATATAATGGTGGCAGTACGTACGTAGCCCATCTCTTCAGTTATCACTCTTGTTCTGCGCAAAGGAGTCTCAGCCTCTAATATTGCAGACGAAAACATGTTTACTCACAGGTCGCGGTTGCCGAACACAGTTCGCTGGAAGAGGAATATTTCATTTCTGACTTGTTACTGCATTATGGATTCCACTCACATAGAGGTCTGTTTCTAAGAAGCCGACAACATCTAGCTCCAAGTCTCGTATGACATTTTTTACTCGACGTTGGCTATCTCGACCTGCGTTATCAATTCCAAAATGCAATGTCCAGATCCCAGTTCGAATTATTCGGGGTCCGGGCCTGAAAGGCTTGGGAGAGGGAGGTAGTCGGTACAGCGATGCGAGAAGGGCGAACACTGAGATGCATGTCAGTGCCATACGCGAAAAGGATGACACTGAGGCAGGCAGGGCTTGAGTGACATTGCGATGTCCAAACTTTGATGGCCAATCAAAGGCCAGTGACAAGCACAACATTTGGGCAATGAGAACTCTGAGGACGAACTATTACTATGACGGAGACTGATGAAAGCTTGAGCAAGACCATGAAACACGTACAAGTCCGTCCTTTCTCTGAGATAGATCCCGCCAGGTACAAACGCATACGCAACAGTCCAGACACTTGCAAGATTCAACAGACAATAGACGAGAAATGCGTTGAACGAGGTTTTGGCGAGACCACCATTTGCAGCAGCGTGCCCTAGGACAACGGGGAAGCAGGACATCATAAAGAATGCAAACCCAAGTCCTCCAGTATAACCAAGCCAATTTCGCCATCTGTACATGACGAAACATGACAGGCTTCCGAACGCGAACCACAGTGGATGAGAAAGGGGCCGAGGGTTGTTCAATGACCTAATAGCTAATAAAAGGCCTAGACATTGGGAAACGATGGTCAAAGGTGCATGAAGATTTGGCAGGGGACCCCTGGGTCGTCCAGACTCAAATCCGGTCCATGACCATGCAATCAATATACTGGAATCAGAGAGGAGGGAGTGTGAGATGAAGATCAGGCTTCCAAGGGGAAGAGCGCCTGAAAACCAATGCTTTGATGGTTCCCGATCAATTTGTTCCTTGCTCTGCTGAGCTGAGGGTTGCCTGCAAAAATATTCAATGAGTGAGACGAAGGCCAAGGTCAATCCTGTTTTGTTGTAGCCGCCCGAATCCTCATTGACAAATGGCCATACTGTGCTGCCGTAAGTACGTTAGGTAAATGCTGAGAATTGGGACGTACTTGGATTATTAGAGCCATTTGCATGTTTCAGAACAGACGAAAGCAATAGCCCAAGAGCAGTGACTACGTGCGTGACGTTAGTGCATGTTGTGCACCGGTCGAAGGGGCACGTACGGATACTGTGATAGTAAGGTCTTTCACGCCACTCTATCGCCTGAGAAAGAACAGTCAGGCAGCTTGAAAAGGCAACCACAAATAACCTGTGAACGGGCTTGCGAAGTGCATAAGCAGCTAGACCCGAAAACGAAAAAAGGTGCAAGGTAGTTAATCCTCCTTTCGTACGAGCCCAAGTTGAAAAAGGAGAGATTGACAACAATGCCGGCGAAAGAGTGGATAACAAAGCCAGTTCATGCCCAGCTATTCCCAACTCCCATATTGAGAAGTAGAAAAGAGTAGGCGTCAAAGCTGTAAAGATCGACCAGAAAATATACGCTGGTATGAATCACTCAGCACCTTGAAAGACTTGCGATCACGAAAGAAAGTTACCCAGATAAAGGTCGGAAAGGAAACTGAACAGCGGTCTGATATCCGTGAACATCTCGATCATGATTTTCCTGGGTGACGATGCAAGGGAAGTTTCGGTTTTGTCTACCTTTCGTTGAGAAGGTCCACCGTTTTGCTGAGAGTCCTGGGTAGCCTTTCTAAGCTTCTGTTTCAATGCACTGAAAGGAATGAAAGAGTACAGTAAATGATGCTCACTGCTTGTCTTGGTCATGAGTGGCTGCCGTCTTGTCTGGTTTGGGTACATTGAGGGAAACCTTGGAACAGTCAATCCATGTACGTCTCCAGAATAAACTCGACAGAATACCCACTGTAATTTGTATGTTACTCTCTGCAAACTCTTCTTCAGTGCATGCATCATAAAGTATGTCGAAGATGATGAGCGACCATTCAAAAAAACTGTATTTAGTGTAGGCTGCAGGTATACGATCAATTGGCGTACAACCAGGAATGAAGTGACACGACCTCCTGGTAATCTGTGAACTTTGTGCTGGATGAAAAAGTATATCAACGGAATAATGGCGAGGAAGAAACTTTGACTAGTGTCAGCAGGCATCGAGGTTTCATAGAAAAAACGAACACGGAGGCGACAAAGATACTGCAAGGAATGTAGAGTCAGAACGATACAAGGTAGTAGAAATCAGTAAAGATTACCGTTTTCTCCTGACAGATTTCCGTTCAACAGGAGTCGTAAAAATCCCACCGACCATCCATGGAAGGTTCAGCACAATGTACAAAATCATGAAGAAGTCGTGAACATCATGGTCGTCGCTGGAAGTGATATACACCCAAGCTCCGCATGATAAAGTCCGCAGAACTCCACATATAAAGACTGCGGTTGGGAGAAAGGACTCCGCGGAGTAATGCTGATAGTAGGACAGGGCGACAAGCGCAAACCGGGGACCTGTAGACACGCTTTAGAAGCGTTCAAGATACAACTAGTCTCTGTAACGCACCCGAAGTCAACGCGATGAGTATCTGAAAGATATTTCTCTCCGGATACCAATCACCAATCCTAAACCCACGTCAGAACCACGAAAATGGCGATGAAGCAATAGTCCTACGTCGCAGAAACAGAAGGGAACCATTCCTGAGGATACCCTGCAACAGAGTTCTTGACAATCTTCTTGTAGTGCAGCAGCAGTCCGAGAAACAGAGCGACAGTGAATGCAGTGTAAGCCAGTACTGTGTGGACACGAGCGACGTATGAAGCCTTGATAGTGAGATTCGTGGGCACCATGGTGGTCCAGAACCAAGGAATGGCGGAAAGTTGAAACTCTTGGCCGAGGACGTCATGGCTGTACTGCCCCGCGTTTTCAATTTGACTCTGCGCACCTCGCTTGTTACCTTACCTCCAAGACTATGATCCCCATCACTATCTTTATGGGCTTCCTCGGCTCGGGCAAGACCACGACCATCTTATCATTACTCCCTCAGCTTCCTCAAGATTACAAGGCTGTCCTTCTCAAGAATGAATTTGGCGACCTCCAAGGTACACTCATGTCACACTTTTCTGTACTAACAACCTGATGACCTACAATTGCAAAGTTGATAGTCAACTAGCCAAGCAATCTAGTCTGGCTGCGGTCAGTGAGATCCTGAACGGGTGCATGTAGGATTCTTGTTTGTCAACAATGAATATCCAGTATCCTGAGGATGCCTGTCCAGGTGCTGTGTGTTAGTAGGCCAGATGCAGAATGCACTTATTGAGATCAGGGGTTCCGTCTTTCCTCTCTATCTTCTTTTGCGTTACTGACTCTTGAATGAAGATACACACCGTCCTGACCGCATCATCATCGAATGCTCGTGCGTTTCTTCAGGCTCAATTCGTCTATCAGTCGATGACATTTTCTAGAGGCTCCGCCTTTCCAGCGGTCCTTGCCTTCCAGATTCGTGAACTAGAGAAAACAACTGGGGGAGATTTCAAACTCGATGCCGTCGTGACCGTCATTGATGCCGAGAATTTCACTGGCTATGAAGATACCTCTCCCACCGCCAAAATGCAGGTTGGTCATTGAAGCTTTCTGTGCCAAGGATGCTCAACGTTCAAGATGATCAGGCATCCTATACCGACATCATCCTCATTGTGAGTTGTTTCTACTATCTTGAATCGAGTTTGACACGAATGGCGGTAGAACAAATGGGAAAACATCACCGAGCAGCAACTAGATGTCGTTTATGACCATCTTAACACTTTGAACGACCTGACTCCGAAAATTAGATGCAATGGGCGTCATGGTGTGGATCCCCAGCTCATCTTTGGCATAGATTCAAAGCTGTTCCTTACAAGTGACCACACCATAGATCATACCCACAATGACGAGGTGCAGGCGATTACAATAGTTCGGGAGGGCACTGATGGTATAGAGCGAGAGAGCGTTTCTAGAGCGTTGGATACCTTGAACAAAGAGTCGGTTTGGAGGGTGAAAGGTTTTCTGTATATGAAAGAAACAGCAACTGAACCGTCAAGAATGTGTATTCTAAACTGGGCCTTTGGACGCTATGATCTGGTGGAGGCGGCTCACCTAGGAAACTCTGCCCGAATCGTAGAAGTGACTGCCATGGGGGAAAGGGGATATGTCCGAAAGGCAGTCGGGTCTTTCTGTAGCCATTTGGATGCTGTCGTCCTGTAGAAAACGAGTTCCAGCGCTTTAGATTTAGCTGTCATCGTCGTATAGAAAATGTTTGTAGAAAGGAGCGCTGTAGATAGATAGATAGATAGATAATAGATAGATAGTAGATAGATAGGTGGTATCGAGACAATGTGCTTTTATGGAAATACGTTCCACTGTCATATGAGAAAATATGTATAGTTATGGGCTCCTTAAGCTTGCAATCTCAACTCTCGTCTACACCATTGGTATCATGGCTGCCAAAGGACTTTGCTTAGTCCTTGTTGAGCTTGACTCAGGAATGACCTTGGAGGAGTATCATGGTAGGTTTAGAATCTCAATCGCATTCTGTTTACGATGCTGATAAGATCCCGAAACAAGAATGGTATGACGGAGAACACGTCCCAATGAGGCTTACAATCCCGTCGTTCTTCAATGCAGCGCGCTACAAGGCATCAGATTCCAAATCCCCAACTTGGCTGACTTTATATGACATCTCTGAGCCAAGCGTCGCTGATGGACCGGAATATCAAGCCGTTCACGCTAAAGGCTCAGACAGGGATAAATCGATGCTCGCAAAGTTGCAGTTCCTTACCCGCCGAGCGTATACAGTCATTCCGGAATCTAGCATGACGAGCACCAAATTTTCGACCACTACGACCCCCGGAAGATATCTATTGGTGTCTAGCATAGAGACGACAGCTGAAGGAGAGGATGGGTTTAACAAGTGGTACGAGCAAGAGCATATTCCGTTGCTTTCCAAAGTATCTGGTTGGCTCAGAACCAGGCGCTTCAAGTTGTTCAGTTCGAAGGAGCGCGGGCAGCTGAAGGATGGGGCAGAATGCAAACCGTTTACATATTTGGCCATTCATGAATTCTCAGAGGGCGGTTTTATGGACACGCCCGAGATGAAGAAGGCTGCAAATACGCCATGGAGAGAAGAGGTGATGAAACAGGTAGTGGGCGGAGAATTTAGGTTGTTCGAACAGCATAATTTCAGGCACCAGTGGTTTCGATGAGCTCGTTGATCTGGGAAGGGGTACCTGACAGAATCATTGGTGTACATATCTGGGAGTGTAACCACAGAATGCGAATAACAATGAATAAAAGTACGTACACGTGATCATCCTGCTGGTTCTTCAGCGCAAGGATGGACAGCTCTCGTACAGGAACCAAGGTATTCTAGCTTCCTGTCTCGTCGTTGATGGATGCCAATATCTTTCTCAGCGTAAGCTTGACGATGCTTTCAGCGTCTTGGATGACGCAGTTCGTTCAAAAGAACATCTCAATACCTCTGAATCAATGGCACCCCCTCCTAAAAAGCCCTTCACCGGTCGTTCATTTTACTCCACGCTAGCAAAGTATGGCATCAAGTCAAGCGAATCCGAAAAATCAAAGTCAGTTTGTCTACTCTCTGGTTCTCGAGGTGCTAATGTTCTTTCAGAAGTAGCCTCAAGAGTACCCCTCATCTCTCTGCTATCTTGTCTCGTGCAGCCACTCGCACTCGCAAAGCCATGCCTTTTCAAAGCGAACGCGCCAAAAGCTCACCTCTTTCTTCCTCTCTTCTCGTTGACTATCGTCCTTCCTCAATAACGTCCTTCTTGGCACGTCTTTCCACTTACAAGCTTGCCACTTACGCCAACAAACCGTCAGCAATTGATGCTGTAGCTGCTGCAAAATGTGGGTGGGTCAATGACGGGAAAGACAGACTAGTCTGTGGGATATGCAATGTATCGTGGGTTGTAGCAGGGCGAGACGGAATGTCCCGAGACGCTGGTAAGAACGCAGATTCTGTTTGACTATCAGAGATTGAGTTTTGTGGTCAGCCAATACCCTGATTGACAAGCAACGTTCATACCTGGTGGAAAACCATAAGAATGGTTGCCCTTGGAGAAGCAGACAGTGTGATTGTGAGCTGTGTTTACCTCTCGGAGATAGATTCCTTCTCATGTTTTTTAGCCTCTATATATCGAATACCACTCCAGTCATCCAATATCATGGTAAAAACTCTTCGAGACAATGCATTGATACTCGACCCTCTGCTTCAAGGTGTAGCAATTAGACACCCTTTGGTAAGTTTTAGGTGACCTGTTTGTGTATTGAGTTGATTATGATTATCATCTATTCACTTCATTAGACTTCCACCCAGCTTTCTTCCCTCCAATTCACTATTGCGTCTCCTCAAGACTCTTCTCTGGAGCAGACTTCCTCAGAACCCTCTTCAACCGCCGTTTTGACGGCACTGTTTGGTTGGACTGTTGCCCCGGAACGCCCTGCGAAAACCTCCTTTTCCAGATCGACGTCGCGCCTTCAGTCAGGAACCGCTACTCCTTCCCTCTCTGGTACCTCTTCTGCTGCTCCCGGTACCACAGATCTCTCGGAATCTTTATTACTCACTGTAACGGCGAAATCTTTGGCGCCTGGTACCTCTCTGCTACAATGTAGCCTTTGTCAACGGCGTGTCGGACTGTGGGCCTTTGCTGCGACCAAGGATCAGACATCTTCTGACTCTGGCGTCCAACCAGCTTCCTCTACGAAACAGAGGCAGTTTGATTTGCTAAAAGAGCATCGTTCTTACTGCCCATATGTCGTACGTTCGACTGTGGTACCTTCGTTACCCGCCATCAATTCTACAACCCGCACAAACGACGGGTCCGATGCGAATGGAGCCATGGAAGGTTGGAAAGCAGTGCTGACAGTTATACTTCGCCATGGTGTAGCACAACGGCATCAATTAGGTTGGCAACCCTCAGAAAACACTTCTAGTACCACTGTTGGTGGTGATGATAATACTCTGAACGACGTTCAGGCAATGGTACAGGGCGTGAAAAATCGAGGAGTAAGCAGTTTTCATAGATGTTTGCAATGTAAAAAGCTTATGATTTTTACAGGGAAAAGATCTGCTTAGATACGTGAAAGGCCTACTCGGATGATTTTATCATGTACTACTACTATAGTGCGGCGTTTATGTATTACTGGATTGTAGATAGTAGGGCCAATTTAGGAATTAACTTCATAAGACTTGCTGAGGTCTCGTCGTCGTAAATGGTAAATGGGTATAAAGCGTGCGCAAAAATGATAACTATAACGAGCACCCAGAGGAAAGTAAAAATCTATGAACAGACAAAAGACCACAGCACAGAAAGCAGATATTGGAGATCCAAACTATGAAGATTGCTGCAAAGGCACATTCAATGAGGACCAGGATTACTACAAACAAGTAGGAATCACATACCAGGGATGTACAGTGAATGCAAAAGGAAAGATTGTGATGTAGAATACAATGGATGTGCAATTTAACTTGATTGACTTGGGCAAATCGTCGTTACTCTTCGTCTGGAATTTCGTTGACTTCGTCAGGTATACTGACGATGCTGACGGGGCGGGACCTGGCTGATTCAAGTAAATTGACAATATCTTCAAGATCGTTGGTAGCTTCAGACTTTGAACTCGATGTATCTTGGACAAGCGGCTGCTTGGCATCGTCAACGTCGCCCGGGAGCTGCACATGGGAAAAACGTTCTGCGATTGGTGTGGTGTCTCCGTTGTCATCCTCGTCTCCAGTAATGGAGGTAGAGTGAGTTTCAGAAACCGGGGAAGTTGGAGCCTGTGTGTCGTTGTCGACTGCCTGAGGCTCCTCAACATCTGCGTCTGAGGAATGCTCCAAATGAAGAGCATTATCATTTCCATTGAGATGTCCTTGGTGATGAGATATACTCTCTTCCCCTACATCCTGCACTTGTGGTACATGCGGTGAAGTAGCAGGTGGTAATTTGGGTTTGTTAGAGGGAGCCGATGCCGTCTTGGGTTTAGCACCCCTCGTGGAGCCGCCGCGGGTCGTCGATGCACCACGGGTGGGAGTAGAGGAAGGGGTACGCGCCCTGGACAAAGAGGCAGCCGTGGGTTTGCTCAGGCGATCTGCGGAAGCACTATTCGCCGTACTCTTCTTGGTGTGAGGTGGAGGTTGTGTAGGTGCACTACGTGATTTAGCTAACGAGGCAGCTGTTGGAGAAAACAGACTAGAAGGTGTTTTCGGGCGAGACGTAGAGCTAGGAGTTTTTGGGCGGGACGGTGTTTTGGCACGAGGAGGGCTAGTGACGGAAACACTCGTGCGCGGTGTTTTGGAAGGAGTGGAGGGGGCTGTACGTGGTACAGCTGGTTTGCGCGTAGAGGAGCTATTAGAGGTAGTGGATTGTCCTGTATGCTGGGGCTTTAGAGGAGTCGCGGAAGATGTCTGTGAAGAACGAGGAGTGGGCCGAGCAGCAGTGGACTTTGTGGTATTTCGGGTAGAGGCTGAAGAAGATTTCGGAAGTGAGGATTTATGGTTTGGGAGATTAGGACTGACTGGCGCAGGTTGATCCGCGGTCGGTTCGTCTAGCTGCTGAGGGGCAGCGCTGACTGACGTGTCATCAGCAGATGGCAGGGGATCGGGTGAGGTAGTGCTTTTTGGAGACAATTCCAGCTTTTCTGTGGAATCTCTCTTAGGGGCCTCAAGGAGGATGGAAGAACCTGAAGGTACGGAAGGTACGATAGACTGGCGTTTGGTGTGATGCTCAAAACGATTGATAAGATTGGCGACGCTGGCACGAGGGCGTTCGTCTGGAAGAGGCCTGGGCTGGTTGAGAAGAGAAAAAGGACAGAAATGAAGAGAGAGGACTTACATGATGGTTGATGTTCAAGTCGCAAACAACTCGGGTATTCATGTATCTCTACCTCCTTCCCACCACAGGCCCTTTTTCCTTCTCCGACTTTTGTGGCCACGACAATTCCTATGTTCGACACATCGCTCGCTCTACTCAGCTACGAGCCAACCTGCGCAGCGCTCTTAAGCAGGCCAAGCATACCGATGGAGACAAGGACTATCTCTCTCTCATCAAGGTATGCCCCCTTCTCCTTCACTGTCTCATGCTGTCTCATGTCTAATAGATCCTCGATGAATACATCCCTGATCTGCGAGCTGTCATGACATGTGTCACTCAAGGAGAGATTCAACTCGAGAAACAACCGCAGTTTAGTTGGAGTTCTGCATTGTCTTCCGCTGTACTCAATACATCCTCTCGTCCTTCTTACCCGTCCCTACACGCTGAATATGCGTTTACTCTTCTCACCTATGGGTTTACTCTGTCCAATTTTGCTCGGAGTATCGTAGCCTCGCTCGGTACCTTTGAGCAGGACCGCACCATCTCTCAAACCGATCGCGAAGCAAAGGACGAGCAGCTGAAGCATGCTACCAACCTTCTAACCCGGGCTAGCTCTATCTTCAACTATGTCAGCGAGACCGTGCTAGTGGATTGGGAGAATTTCCTCAAGCATATTGACTCCAATCCAGTCAAGAAACCCCCAGATCTAAGCAGAGACGTCATTGCAGCTTTGGCAAAGTGAGTCTGACATCCTTCTATATAGCCCGTCTCTGACTTATTCATAGACTGGCTCTTGGTGATGCCCAAGGATTGGCCATTCGCAAACTCTTATCCAAAGCAGCATTCGATTCCAACGTCTCTCCCGGCCCTCCTCTACCCAAGTCACATCCCGCACCTGGCCTCATAGCTAAATTGCACCTCGAATGCGCATCACAGTACGCAGGCGCTAGAGCTCTTGCAAAAACCGCTTCTGCAGCTTCCGATCTGTCTTCTGATGTCTCGCCTGATTTACGCCACTATCTTTCTGGTGAAGCGGCTTTCCACGCAGCTTTAGGGAGGAAGTGGCTCGCCATTGATGCGGGCGAAAAAGGAGGGGCGGATAGAGCAGGTGATGTGGTTGGACTTATGACTTGGGCAAAGAAGGATCTTCAAGACCTAAAAGACGGAGGAAAGAGTGGTGGTGTTTCTGGAATAACCGCAGGTGAAAAGGAGCGAAAGGAACGAGGCTTGCGGAAAGAGAGGGTATCAAAAGAACTAGAAAGTGTGGGTGTCTGGCTCAAGCATTACAGAAAGATGAATGACACTGTACGTTTTATGGCATTTACGTGTTTGGATGTCTCTTCTCTAAAAGGAATGATATCAGTTACATTTCCAATCAGTGCCTTCTCAACCTGATTTACAATCTCGAATACCGACAGGTATATTAGCCATATCTGTTGTCCCGTTCACACCACCATTACCTGCCTTTGGTCCGGATTCATTGGAGTACATGCAACGCCGAGCCGATTACAGAGATCCCAATCTTGACTCGAAAGATCCCAAGCAAAAATCCGACACGACCTACGCCGGAGCTGGAGATTATTTCTAGAGTATAATGGGCACCAGAAGCGTTGTCTTGAGAGGAAGCTTAGATTGAAAGGAAATGTAGCTTTTGTAATTTACGAGATTGAGTCTATGCTGGGTATGATATACGTGAGAACAAACCACACTTGAGTAAACCTACCCTAAATCAAAACGCGTCGCGTCTTTCTCTTTCCTCCCATCTCAACGACGACACGATGTCTTCTCCTCCAAGACTCGACTTTCCGTCCTCCGACAATGATCCCGACGTCGACATGGAGCAAACGATGCCCGACGCGCCTTCTCAACAAGGTCCTCTTTTCCTCGCTGGCACGCCTTCTACCTCAGCAGGCACTCCTCGTGCGCATTTTGGCGGGGCACCTGCGACCAGTTCGCCTCTACGTGGAGTTACGGCTAGACGAGCTGTTGGGCTGAGTACGCCCCGTAGGGACAAGACACCTCTTTTCCAGCGTGGGTTCTTTTTAGTAGAAGAAAAGACTAAAAAGTCGTCTAACGTGGTTTGATAGCGGGCTCCTCCTCTCCAATTAACTTTCCCAGTTCCTCTCCAGTCAAAACTCCAGGTGGTAGTGGTAGACGCGTCAATTTTACATCTGATGCTGTGGATTATTCTGATCCTCTTCATTTCCCTTCGTGCGTCTACTCTTATTATCACAATGCTCATGCCTGATATCGTTGTGTGCGTTTATCCTTTCCAGAAGCCCTGCCTCAAAATCAATACCCACACCCAAAAACCGCCGTGGTGATATCCACTCTTCGCTCGTCTTGACCCCTCGTTCTCGGCGTCAGACCCAAACACCACGTACACCACGTACACCGCGTACTCCCCGTGCTGGTGCCGACGGCCTTGCCTCTGACGCTGACGCCTTGGCTTCAGATGGTGCACTTCTCGATATACCCGCTTCTTCCGCCGCACCTGGACCCGGGGATGGCGCCGACGCCGGACCACTCTCAGCAGCAGCAGCACCCACAGACGAACCAGACGAACTCCGCGCCATATGGGGTACCATGGTCAATCTCAACGAAACCATGTCTCTGTTCCATGAGTTCCTCTCTGGCTTCAAGCTGAAGTACCGCGTTGCTTTTGATCGTGCTCAATCCCCGTCGGCTTCGTTTTCATCTGCAGCAGTCGCTCGTGCGGCCTCCCACCCAGAAGAAGGCGAAAAACCCGTCTATGAAGAGTACATGCGTCTCATGCGTAAGACCGGTGAAATTAATTTAAATTTGGATATCCAAAATTTGTTGGCGTATCCTCCGAGCAAAAAGTTGTATCAGTATGTGATTAAATATCCTCAAGAATTGATTCCAGCGATGGATACGGTTTTGAAGGAGTTTATGTTGGTGAGTGTGACTTTTCTCTTTCCTCATCTTTCCTTCATGGGGATCTTTACGATGTCTGATGTTACTTTTTTCCAGGAAATCGCCGAACGAGACACCGAAGATTCTCGTGACGGTATGGAAGGACAAGTTGCCTATGAAGAGATTGGGGAGATTATGGGCAAGGTGTACAAGGTTAGACCGTTTGGTGTGAGTGGCGTTAATATGAGGGAGTTGAACCCGAGTGGTGAGTGGACTTTTCTTACTTGCTTTTGGTTTTCTCGACATGTTTTACTGACGCTACTGCTCACACAGACACCGAAAAACTCGTATCCATCTCTGGCCTCATCATCCGCACAACACCCATCATACCCGATATGAAAGTCGCTTTCTTCCGCTGCCTCGTTTGTTCTCATACCGTCCAAGTCGAAATTGAGCGAGGAAAGATTGCAGAGCCGGGAAGGTGTCCGAGAGATGTATGCGCGAGTGTGGGGAGTATGGGGTTGGTGCATAATCGGTGAGTGGTGTCTCTGTTCTCTACTCTTTGAATGATGCTGACGACACCGTTGTTTGTTTTTGCAGATGCGACTTTGCTGACCGCCAAATTTGGCGTATCCAAGAAACACCCGACTCTGTACCCGACGGTCAAACACCCCATACTGTATCACTCTCTGTATACGACGAGCTCGTCGACGTGGGTAAACCTGGTGATAGGATTGTTGTTACGGGGATATTTAGGTGAGTGTTCCTTTTCCTTTTATAATCGACTACGTTTTATTGACTACTTCGTTCCATTTCTTATATTACAGGAGTGTCGGTGTAAGAGCCGATCCGAGTGGAAGGAAGAGGACGATGAGGAGTTTGTTTAGGACGTATTTGGATGTGGTGCATGTTAGGTTGATGGGAGGGGGGACAAACGCAGGTGCCAATGGAAATGGAAATGGGGTTAGGTTGGCACAAGATAGGTCAACCAGAGGCGTGAGTGACCGAGTCGGTGGTATCGGGGACGGTGCCGATGCTGATGCCTATGCTGAACACTCTGAATCTTCACAAGGCTCCCTTCGCGCCTCTCTCGAATCCCATCTCCTCACTCTATCCACCAAACCAGACATCTACGCTCTCCTCTCCCGTTCACTCGCTCCGTCCATTTTTGAGATGGATGATGTTAAAAAAGGGATACTCCTTCAGTTGTTTGGAGGGACGAATAAGAGTGTGAGCAGAGGTGGTGGGGGAGGAGGACCGAGGTTTAGAGGTGATGTGAATGTGTTGTTGGTTGGGGATCCGGGGACGAGTAAGAGTCAGATTTTGCAGGTGGGTTTTTTGTCTACACGTCTTTTGTCTGTGTCTTCTCTGTGCATCTTTGGTCGTCTTTTTCCTTATCTTCCTGTTTGTGTTTGTCTGAGACTCTTGTCGCTAACTCAACCCATGACACAATACAGTACGTCCACAAACTAGCCCCCCGAGGCGTCTACACATCCGGTAAAGGATCCTCCGCGGTCGGTTTAACGGCGTATGTGACGAGGGATCCGGATTCGAAGCAATTGGTTTTGGAGAGGTGGGTCGTCCTTTCTTACTTTTACCTCGATTTCTTTGTATCTGTATCTAACGGACTGACACCAACTTTTCCCCCTTTTCTTTGCTAGTGGTGCCCTAGTCCTAAGCGACGGCGGCGTATGCTGCATTGACGAATTCGATAAAATGTCTGATGCGACGAGGAGCGTGTTGCATGAGGTTATGGTACGTTTACGGGTCTCTATCTGTATCTCCACGGTTCACCTATTTTATTCTAACTTCTTTCTCTTTCTTTCCGGTCACCTACAGGAACAACAAACCGTCTCGGTGGCCAAAGCCGGCATCATCACCACCCTCAACGCCCGAACCTCCATCCTCGCAGCTGCCAATCCCGTCGGGTCGAAATATAATGTGGATTTGCCGATTACGAGGAATATTGATTTGCCGCCTACGTTGATATCTAGGTGGGTTATCGTGTCTTTTTGACTTTTTCTTTTCTTTTCTATGGCTTGCCTACTCCCCCGTCACCCTCGTCACCCCTTCTACCCCCAAGTCCCCAAGCGCCAAGTGTAATTGGCAATGCTGAATACTGACGCCGACGTTTTCGTTTGAAAGATTTGATTTATTATACCTAGTCCTGGATCAAGTCGACGAAACCCTGGACCGTAAACTCGCGAAACATTTGGTTGGATTGTATTTGGAGGATGTTCCTCATGCTGGAGGTGGATCTGGCGGTAACGGTGGAGGGGGAAGAGAAGAATTCCTCCCCCTGAAAGATCTCTCCTCCTACATCGACTATGCCCGTTCCAGAATCCACCCCGTCATCACACAAGAGGCGTCAAATGAACTTGTTCGTTCGTATGTTGAGATGCGGAACCTTGGGTCTTCGGATTCGGGGACTAGTTCTTCCTCGGGTACGTGTTCCAATATATCTCCTTCCTTTTCTATTCGGACAAAAGAAACGCTTACGCTTACTCCTCTCCAGACAAACGCATAACAGCAACAACCCGCCAACTCGAATCCCTCATCCGTCTCTCCGAAGCCCACGCTCGAATGCGTTTTTCCTCGTTCGTCGAACTCCAAGATGTGAAAGAAGCCGTCCGTCTCATGCGCGAAGCTATCAAAACCAGTGCAATGGATCCTAGAACTGGAAAAATTGATATGGGGCTGTTGAACACTGGAACGGGGGCGGGACAGTTGAAGTTGAGGGAGGATATGAGGAGGGAGGTGTTGGGGTTGTTAAACGCAGACGCAGCCACAACGGGGATGAAATGGACAGATGTGGTTAAGAAGCTTGGAGAACAGAGTAGTATTCGAGTTGATCAGGCAGAGTTTGCAGAGGTGATTAAACAGTTGGAGAATGAGGGGTTGGTGAAGGTTGTTGGAGAGAGGGAGAGAAGGACGATTCGGAGGATGGAGGGGTAGACTATAGGGGTTGATGAAGATAAGATGGAAGATGCAAGTTTTTTCTGTATTGTTCTTGTTCTTGTTCTCGTTGTCGATTCCTCATCTATGTGTCTGTCTGTCTGACTATTGTTGTAAGTAAAGTAAACACTAAACTGCAAGTCTGTCTGTCTTCGCCTTCTGACATGGCTTAGGCTGTCCCCTTTTTGTGGCCGGTCTTGAGAACTCTAGTCTAGTACTTTCGTATCAGACGCTTGTAACACACCCCTTAGGAAAGCGTATTTTTGCACTGACCATATAAATAAAAATTGTACTCAGATACAAATCCAGGTGCAAATATGAAATGGAGAACAATAAGTTGCTAGGTCGTAGGGAAACCTATCGGAACACACAGTAAACTCTGAGACCGGATATGTCATGGAAATAGGGCTCCACACCGTCCAGTAATACTGGTATGCCCATATTTTTGTTGAATTTAAAGTTCGAAAGAAATCAAGAGAGAGAATTTCCGAGCAACAAAAAAGTGAATTCAAATAGGCAGGGAACCCGTGGCAAGCGCACGACGTTCCCAAATCGTACATCAGTATATAAGATATGTAAATAGGGGTTTTCTTAATTAATCGTACAATACTTAGGGGTGTCGATGTATCACCGAGCTTCTGAGCTCATCAACGGAAACTCCAAATCCAACAATTTTTTACGGGTCCAGTACTGGTATGGTATGCTGGTCAAAGTGCACTTTTATTCAACCCGTAGAAATTCAAAGGTTGACACCCGGATTATTCATTTTATTCAAAGGTTGATACCCGTATTTATTCAAAGTCGACACCCGCATTCATGTATATAGCTAGCTTAATCTAGTAAGGTAAGCCAAATTTAGTAGTTCCCACAATACAAGTCTTGTGACTTATCACCTGATTCAACTGTGCACCAAGGGCAGCAATGCATATTTGCGATGGTTGTTCTGCAGACTTAAATCACGAGTTTTTCTCACGATTTCTAGCCTGAAAAAAAAGTCAAAGTATTTGGTGCTGAAATGCCAGCTTTAAATGGAAAGCCAGTATTTCAGTGGCAAATACTGGCAGATATTCTGACCTTTTTCAGGCTAGAAATTGCGAGAAAAACTTGTGATTTAAGTCTGCAGAAAACCATCACAAATATGCATCGCTGCCCTTGATGGCACTGTTTGGATGCTTCTACCAGTCATGTGACCATAGGAAGTTGCGAGTCATGTCGCAGCATTGTTTGTTTACTGATACTCATCTTCAACCATGCCTGAACAGTGAGAAGGCCCTTGTATGGCACTACAAATTGTCACAGTTTTTACAGTCTTTACCCCTATTCTCTGTGACATGTGGTTATCAGATGATTGCTCTGTAGTTTACACATGACTAGCTCCATTGACGCACTCATTATTTCATCATATCACATCATACTTAGTAGTTACTTTTCATCATATTGCATCATTATTAGCAGTACATTACTCATGTGCATCAGTAAGCATATCCTCACAAAACAGATGCATGCTATTGGTCAATTACTGCCTTACTCATCAATCTGCTCATTGTTTCATCATATCACATCATGATGAATATGTGCATCAGTCAGCACATCAGTCAGCTAGGTACCAGGGGTCTTAGAGTACTTGTATATAAGCTGTAGTGTCTGAGCCAGTAGGACTCAGACTTAACAAGCATCTCTTCTTCATCAACCTAAGTCCTATCTCTACTTCTCCTCATCTCTTCTTCCTTTCAAGAGACCAGAGAACTAGTTTCAACTAGGTGAGTATAAGATTTGTGATACAAATCCGATCTGCCATTCAGGATAAAAATCTTGGACCTACCAAGGGCGAGGATGTTTCAACAGCCTTCATCGAAAGCAACTCAGAGACATCTACAAGCTGCAGGGCTTTCAACCCAGCCTGGTGTGGGTGTATGTCAGCAAACAGTCTGGGATAGATACAGTGGACAGATAGAAGATGTAGTTGAGGAGGGTTGGGTGTCAGAGGATAAAGAGGAGGAAGATGCAGAAGCAGAGGCTGCTACTAGGGCTGTCCTTGGTGTTGCATATGATAATTAATGGACAATGTATTTTTTTTTTGTGAATTTATTGTAATTAGTATGCTATAACTATGTGGTACATTGAGTAGTGGGTGGGAAAAGGGTGGGACAGTGGTCAGGAACTGACAAAACTGACTGAATAATGTCATGGGAGGCCCAGACCACCCACCCATGATGTGGGAATAGCCTCCCATCTGCTCCCAAGCCCCTCAGCCCTATAGCCCATCCCCTACCACCTCTAAAGTCCCCTGCCTTTAACCAGATTTACAGAGGTTGGGGACAGAGACTAATAACCATATGTACAGATATTGGTTAAGCGATCCACTTCCGTTATCTGATCTGGTTATTTGGTAATATGAGGTGCATCTGACAAGAATGTCATCATAGCTGAGACCATGTCAGCAGAACATGTCAGCAAATTAGATGAAATCAAATGAATATGGGTCTCGATCTCCAATAAATACTGGGTGTCCACTCTGAATTTCTATGGGTGCATAATAAAAGTGCACTTTGGATAGCATAGTATAGTGTACCTGTCCCTGTAAATTGTACAGGTTCATCTGGAAGCCCATACAATACTGGATGGGTACATATATGCCAGTAATATGGGAAAAAATATAATTGTGAGACAGATACATGTGAACGACAGGCTAAAAGCAATCTGTTTTTGGTTATCATGAGCATCTGAATGGTATCTTGATGAAGGCTGGCACAGCATATTGAAATAGTATCATGACCACCTGAAAACACATGTTCAACAGCAACTGCAGAGCCTTCAAAAGACCATTAGTTTCCATGAATGCACTGTGAGTATCATGAAAACATACCAGGGATGGAGAAAACATCCAGAGCCAAACAATAGAGGTTCGGAAAGGTTGCCTTCTGACCCTGCCACCACTTGACAGGGTTACATTTCTCACTATCCTGGGGAGGTTGCTCCCAGAACTCCATCAGTTCATCATGCAGAGCATCCACCTTGTGATGATAACATGAAGTCTTCTTCTGAGGTGATCCATCAACAAAGATGATGTTGTCTTGTAATGGGGCTGAAGAAGAAGAAGTAGACTGAGTATATGCATGAGAAAGGTAGTTTTCCTGGAAATAAGTGCACAGCTGGGCCTTTGACTGTGTGAGGTGGCTGTCAAGAGTAACATTGTTTTTATAATCCTCCTTGAGGGCATCACAATCAATGTGAGGGTCTAAAACTAAAGTGAAGATGTTAGCATCAAAGAGAACTTGAAAAAGAAAATGGAAGATGAGGACTGACATTGACCAAGTATAAAAGGGTGACTCATCAAACTTGTAATAGTACTCACTGAGCTTGTTGTGAGCTGCAACAAGTGCATTGCAAATATGGGCTGGCATACTGGAAGGCAAACCTGTGAGGATATCCCAGACATGCTGCTCAAGATCCTGCATGATTTTGAGGGTTCGTGAAAGCATTGGGGTCTTCATAGCAGACATCTGGACAGTAGCAACATGGAATTGTTTCAACCATGAAGTTGCCATCTCGATGACTTCCCATTCTTCAGCACTGAGACAGAAGTTCTAAAGCTTAGTGCTTGCAGAAGTATAACTGTCTACAGTGTCTCAGATATGCACAGAAGGTTAGAAAACTGAATAACTGCAAAAAGAGAACAATCAACTTACACATCATCTGGTGTGTTGAACCCCACATCAGTAAAAGTGAAGGTGTATGATTGGTGTTACCAGGAACTGATTATATCAAATTATATGAAATCAGGGCTGTATGGCACAAGCCCTGAGTGCATTTCTGGCACACTCAAATATACCCCATACCATCAGTCCTGTCTGCCATGTCATGCTCAAATATGCTGGCTTTATATGCTTGTTCATGCCATATTATGCTCAAATATGCTGGCTTCTTCACTACTTGTTGTGACGCACAAAAAATTCAATGTATTTTGCAAGATAGGTACCTAGGACAATGTAGACTACAAGTACATAGAATCTGTGATACAATATGGGCATGTAACAATCTCCAACACTTGCTCTCTCACAGTCTGTAGCTCCATCCAACCATGCAACAACACCTATTGCAGAGCAATGAGAGCCAGAAGTTAGCATAGAAATAGTCTTGAATGAGTATACAATACTTAAGGTACACCTGGAACAGCTTGTACCAATGTCACATGGGGTCCACCCAAAAATATTTACACATTTCCTTCCTCCAGCCTCAAAGTGAGGAAAATCTGTTTTGGGTGATTAATGGTATGGCCTATATCATTAATCACCCAATATGAAAATTCTCCCTTTGCTTTGTGGAAGGAGGATATGGGGATTTCAGTTACACATGACTCTGGTACAAACTGATCTGGGCATACCTTACAAGAAGCATTCACAGAACTAAATTTATCTAAAGGGCAAAGCAGAACAGAATCATTAGCAAATGAAGTCTCAAAAGCGAAGAAAGACCTGCCCTGATATCTCTCAACCTGCCACATAGAAATGTGAACACTGAACATAACATTAAGGAATGGGAGTAGAAAGAGAGAGGAGTCAGAACATGGAGGGAGGAAGATGGAGGGAGTAAGCAAGAAACCGTTGACGTGGCATTGCTCTTAAGTTCCAATGGTACCAAATGGTGGCGGTCAACTGTACAGTTTACATTACTGGAGTTTTAAAAGTCTCAAACTTCAGTCACCTGAAATTGTTTCACATCAGGGATGGGACTCAGTTAGTATGACAATATACTGAATATGCCAATTATAAACCTTTACTTTTACTGATGCAGCAAGTGATCATATCAAGGATTAACATCAGAAGTTTATACATGTGTTTCTCCTGGTTAACCTCAGAATAGATTTCTTCAATCTCCCTCAGAGGACTTGACCAAACATGATGGACAATCTTGTGCAGCTAAAAAGAGGTGTCAACATAGTCCAAGTATAAGCATACAAATGAACCTACCTTTGAAATAGCAGGAGTTATTTCATCCCATTGCAAATCCTCCAAATTATCTTCTGCATCATCATCATCCTCTGAGGTAGATGTACCACCAGTCTTGTCTTGGATAATGGTGAAATTGTCCTGATAGTTACCAGTGCGCTAATGCCCTCAAGAAGCTAGAAATGTTGAATTGGAATAGTAACCAATGAAGAAAACACTTTGAATTACCTTGATAGCTGCATGCACTGCATATGCACAGCTTTTGCTGAGAATGGAATCTTCTTGTGATGGCATTGCTCTTCAAGGCTTTGCATCATGGTGTCATTATTGGTGGCATTGTCTGTGACAATAGCTATAATCTGTATGCAGTAGATGAACATCAGATGCACTGAATAAGATACTAAATACTAACCTTCCCAATAAGACCATACAGTTCGAGGGTTTTCCACACTGCCTCTGCCATGTTCTCACTGGAGTGCTCACCCTCAAGCTCACAGAAATCAATCAGACACTCCTCTGAAAGTAGAAGTTAATACTAGCATCAATGGCATAAGATGACATGACTGACTGAGAACCCCATTGTCTGCAATGTAGTGGGTGACAATAGCGAGAAATGGATACTGGTTGCTGGAAGTCCAAGCGTCAATGGACAATGCAACCTTACCACACAGGTTCTAATGATAAGGTGAGGTAAAGAAAAACTTACAAGAAACATCTCCTGCATTTCCTTAATGGTCTCCTCACCAAGTTTAAACACTTTGCATTGGATGGCATCCTGCTTAGGAATATGAAGAGTGCCACCACTGTGATGGACATACTGCAGGAGGTCTACCTCAGTAAAGGGCTGATTGCAAGCAACAATCCACTTGACAAGCAATTCCTCAAACTTTTCCTGATTCCACAGCTCCTTAGAACAGTGTCAGGTGTCAAGAAACAACAGTATGAATATATGGAAGTGTAACTTACCTGTGCAGCAGCTTGTTGTCTCACCTGTAGCTGCTAGTCTGATACATACATAAAGGACAGTTGACCATTTTATAGTATGCATCACAGTGGTCAACTAACCTAGGACCTAAAATCAAAGCAGGTTTGATCTATGTCTAGTCAGTTGACCATGCTCCCTTTCAAAGCCTGTCTCTGAAAAAGGGTAGTTAGGGTTAGGGTTGCCTATTATAGTAAAAGTAAAAACTCATGCCCCCCTTTCGAAGCCTGTCTCTGGGATAGGCTGGTTAGGGTTAGAGGTTAGGGTTTGTTAGGGTTAGCACTGCCTATAAAAAAAGTAAAAAACCATGCCCCCTCTTTCAAAGCCTGTCTCTGGAAAATGCTGGTTAGAGTTTGTGAATTATGCCTTTTGTTGCCTTATTACCATATTAGGCAACCCAGCAAGATAGTCTTTTGAACTGAAATTGCCAGACAGTGAAATTGTTTGATGCTGTTTGAGACATTTACACTTTGTTTGTATGTACAAATAAAAGCCTGATATGGCAGGTAGGCCAGAGCAGGTCATGCTTGTCCTGGGCTCTAGCTCAGTTGACCATCCCAATGCATACCATAAAATGGTCAACTGTCCTCAATGGATGTATATATCTAGCAGCTAGAGCTGGTTGTCTAGTGAAAGACTCTTTGATAGTTTCTTGGTGCTTCTCAATCTTGTCATCAAGTACAGCTTGAAATTTTGCATCAAGGGGGGCATGGCCTGCTGCAATGTCAATCTCCTGCTCAGTGATTGGGCCTTCTTGGTCTTTGAGCACCTCATAGAAGTTGTAGAGTTTCTGGAAGTTGCTTTTGAGGTGATTACAGAGGCCTGTGATGTGATAGTCAGGCCATAATGTTAACATATCATTTAACCAACCATTCATCTTCTTTGTGATGGTAAGAATATGATGAGAACCATAGAGACATTGAGAATGCTTGTTGCCCTTCTCTCCAGCTTGGCCCTTTGAGTTGGCTGAGACCTCTTTGAAGAATAAATAAATAGGGTTGGTTCACTTCACACCACCAAGACTCTGAAGTTATGTCAGTATTTAATGGATCTGTTTAAGCTAGAAATGCATACTGCACTGGAAACTGTTCGTTGTGGCAGGTCCTCCTCATCCTCAACCTCCTCAACAGTTGCTGCCCTAGAAAGAGTACTCGTCTACAATTCCAGGTGTAAAAAAGCAAACGATAGGACAAAAAAGAAATGAATACAAACCCCAGCTGACTTAGATTGATTAATATTGTCCTTCTCCTTGTGTACATGTCTTTTCTTCTTCATGGGCTTGGAGGTTTTTGGTTTTGGAGGAAAAGTCTTTGCAGTGAGGACCACTGCATGCTAAGTGTAGGGAGGTAAGATCTCCTGAAGTTAAAAGAAAGACAATACAGTCAAATACCTCATAATGAATAGTGTTGGGAGACAGCCCAAAGCTATTCATTATGGTGGTTATTTCTTATGATATATTTTTTTGGCTGTAAACATCAGTTTGGGAGAGCCAAAAGTGTATTCGTTATGACCAATTATTCATTATTACCTTATTCATTATGAGGTATTCTACTGTACATGCACCTCTTCATTTGGAATGTCAGAAACTTGATCCTCCAATGAATCAGTTGATAGCCCATCATCCTCATAATTGCTCCCTTCTGAGCTATTGAACCCCTTCACAGGCTTCCCATGCCTTTTTGTCTTGTGCTTCTTCATTTTTGGAGTGTCTTCTTCAGCTGCACCATCTTCGACAGCTTGTAACATCTTGCTATGTTTGTTGCGAGAGGGACGAGTATCTCCAGGAAGAACGAATCAGTATGGACTTATACTAGCAGCAGTACTAGTAGTACTGGGTCCTGAGATTGGCTCCATGTCATCAACATTGTTGTAAAACACAATTTCAGATGTGTCTTTCAGAGACCCATCTGGATTGACAGCACACTGAGAATTGGCCATGTTAGAGAGGTCCAAATAGAGCACAAGAGTAAGCAATGCTGGTCAAATGGAGAAGCAGAAACAAACTCCAGACATTGCAAAATCCTAACTTTTGCCTCTATCATACCCTCTGGACCTTTCTTGAGTAGTTCAGGCAGTGATTAAACGATAGGATGTATATAAAAGCAGACTGTATGAAGCCAAGTTTAAGTGCACAACACAGTGTACTGGCAGGAGACGAAAAGACAATGTGAAAGTACAGCTGTGCATGTGAAGTACATGTCATACATCAGCTGCTAAAGCCACTCTCCAGCTTGTCTCAGTGCCTCTTTGGCTCCTGCTTGATCCTCCTCAAAAACAGTTATCCCATACACTGTATGGTATAGTATTACAGTCATTAGTATGATCAATTACAGTGGGTACCCATACAGTATCATACCATATTTTTCTGTGCCAGAGGTCCAGTATGGTATGGGTCTGTATCCGTTATACAGTACTGGTACGGTGTGGAGCCCTACATGGAAACCACAAAGAAGTTTTATTGTCAAAAGATATTGGATAACAATAGGTGTTTTCATCAAAGATCCATGTGCTTATCAGCAGACATGGAAACATATTTAGAAACAAAAAGAAGACTAGTTTTCGGATACTGTAGTATTTCGACTGTATGACTGGCCACTTTGATGTGTGACACGATACTTTTGTTCCATGACATGACCTAATTACTATATTTGGAAAGTTGCCAGCATTGCCAGTGCTCTCATGGCCCTTTTTTAGTAATAAAACACTCAAAAAAGCCTCTGTGATGTGTTACTCAATACCAAATTGACCATAACTGAGGGGCTAGTCATGTGGCTGAAATACTACAGTACATTTTCCAGCTAGTCCAAATCATAAAAATTTCAGCAAGAGGATATTCAGTGTTACTGTGGCTTACGCTGAAGAGAAGCTGAGCGACTGATCAGCATAAGCCGAATACACATAAGTACACACAGATATATTTACTCAATACTGTTTCAATGGTCCAGCTATCATCCTCAACACATTTGTCATTCTGGGACCCTTTTCAGTGGGCAAGTTGACATTTCCTTGTAAACCAAGCTGCCTGATGTTCTGACATACCATTTACCTGTACACCCATCAGGGAGTCATCAGCTATCTGCAGCACTCCTCCCTTGAAATGGAGCTGAGGTGACAGGGGTGTGTGGCTTATTCAAAAATGTCTGGTCAGGATGCTCCAGTGTTCTCCTTAAGGCATAAGGCCTTAAAAATTTTAAGCCTTAATGCCCTTAAATTTAAGGCTTAAAAGATCTGTTGGGTGTCTTTAAGGGCTTAAAAGCAAACTGAAAACCCTCAGCTAAGTGCTGGGTAGAAGGAAGAGGTAGCTTGTCAACCTCAGAGGAGGTGAAGGAGGTGGAGAAGCTAGCTTTGCATTGGTATACTTTGAGTGCTTTTGCTGCTTGCATACCTCCTGTGTCTCCTTCCTCAGTCATCCATTGAGGACCTCTTAAGCCTTAAAAAAAGCCCTTAAATTTAAGGGTTTAAGGCCTTAAAAGTGAACACTGGGATGCTCACCTCAATTCCCTCGAGCTTGTTGATCCTATGGAGCTCTGCAGTAGTCCAAAGTGCTGATGTTCTGTCTCATAGTGCAACTTCCCTTTGTTTCACTTGTCTCATACAACACTCCACGTCCTTAGGATGCTCAAGAAGGATGACCCCAAAGGTGAACTCGCTGCTGCTGCTGACGAGCAGCTATCTTTTATTGTGAGTTCTCTGTTTTACCTCTCATTATTTATTCTGGCAGCATTGTTCATCTATTGATGCCCAGCATGACCTGGACTATTCCCTCCTTCATAATGGGTCAGCTTTTCCAGATTGGGTGCATCATGTCCAGGACATGGCACTAGACCTGCTTATCACAGTCTTTCCCACCCATTGTACTGCCAAAGCCAGAGCTACCAATACAGTTTGCAACCTCTCATGGCTTACAGTTTCTGGCCATAAGGCTGTCACTGATCTGGATAACCCATGGAATCATGACAAGGCCTTACCTATCCCAGCAAATCTTGTAAGTCTCTTTTTGCCTTCTTGTTTAAATCCTTCACTGATTTTTACCACTTTTATTAAGGTTGACACTCCCATGTATACTAGTGAGGAGGCTCCTGCTAGTACACCTGCCAGTCTGAGTACTTCAAGTGCTCAAACACCAGTGCTAGTGCACCTGGTATAGTGCTGCCAGTGGCTAACACTATTTCTTTAGTGAGTCTTTCCTCTTTTTCCTTCATCTTTCACCCATTCACCACTAGTTTTGCTAGCCGCACAAAAAGGTTGTCAAGAAAGTTGAGGTGGTGCTCCCAAAGTGCCTTTCTCACAAATCTAAGGCTGATGACATAAGTTTTTATTTCTACTTGGCCTCTAATGTGTTATAATATAACCTCTTTGATTAGTAGGATACTGTCCCTTCAACCCCTGCTTGTCCACAAAAACAAGTTCGTTTCCTCAGTCCAACTACACTGCCTGCACCACCAGTACCTCCAGTGTCAAGGTTATTGATACACTCAAATAACCATCCAAGTCACTCAATATGAAGACAGATATAAAGTGATAGATTGAGAGATAGAGATAGAGGAAAAGAGACAAGTAAGCTGACTAGGCTCTACACTGTGTAATAGTAGTATGGAGTGGAGACGGAGTAAATGAACTAAAGGATTAGCTAGAATGTCTAGTGGTTTATATAGAAGAGTAATGAATAAGTGATAGGAAAAACATAGGAGAAATAGGAGAAACATAGGAGAAAGTGGAGAAATGTAGGAGAAAGATAGGATCAATAGAATGGAAGATTGATTGATAGTTATTATAGAGTTTGACAGGTTGTTAAGTCTGGGCAGATCCTAGTGCTAGGAAACACTATGGACCTGGGCAGAGGTCTATGGGGAAGAATGGAATGATAATAGATCCAGACGGAACCAGACAGGAAGAGGATAGACTGGAAGAGAGAGGATCCAGTCAGAACAACCAGGAAGTCAAGACAGAAGGTTAATGGCACTATTGGTACCACCTCACTAGTTGTCTAATCGGAATCCATCAGAAAAGATAGGAGACCAGCTAAATCGATTTTAGACTTAAGCTATCTACTACAAAATTGCTAGCTTAAGTACTATATTGGAAGTATACGGAATGAGATAGGGAATTATTGGAAATGAATATGGAAACTACTGGAAAAGGTAAAGACAAAGGGAAACACTCAATTTGCTATCATCGTGTGGAAACCCTTTGGAAAGAAAAGGAAGGGGAGCACAAGGTGCTATGAGATATGAAGCAGAAATGATGAGAAGTATGAATGTGAGCTGTCCAGTTAGTATCTGATATGAGTCAGATAGGATCCGATGGGAAATGTAAACTCAATGGATCTGTGGCAACTCAGAAATGAATCGGAAATGAAATGGAATAAAAGGGAAGAGTTGGAAAGGAGTCAGAAGTGATCAGAAGGAGTTATGGAAAAGCATAAGCTTTACAGTATCCCCCTCTTAGGCCTCAAGCCCTTGAGAGGTATGGAAAAGAATAGGGTCCATAAGGAAATGAAGTTATGGAACAATAGAAATAAAAATAGGAAAAGAATGGGGATTACCAGATCTGGGAAACAAATTCGGAACCATGATTGGAAGTGACATGGTTAGGAACACCATGTTTAGAGAAGATGTGGAGAACAAAGAGTTCCATGAGTTGTTCCAAGGTGATAGTGTCATGGGTAGGAATGAAAATTCTCTGTTTGGATACTCGGTCCACAATTACCAGGATCACTGTGAATCCATTGGAATCCAGTAGTTGCTCAATAAAATCCATGGAAATTGAATCCCAAGGCTGGACCAGAACCGGAAGGGGTTTGAGCAGACCGTATGGGTGATGTTGTCTAGGCTTGTTGCAACCACAAACCATACAGGAAGACACATAGTCCCAGATGAATTCCCAGATCTTTGGCCAAGTGTAATGCTGTCAGATAAGATCAAGAGTCCAGTTCTGTCTGAAGTGTCCCGCAAGTGCATAGTTGCTGCAGGAATGAATATCCTGTTGTCTAAGTGTAGAAGCCATCAGGATGCTTCTGGATCCTGAGCAAGTTTAAGACCAGCTTGTGATTCTGGGTTGGAGGCATAGGATTCCCAAATAGTGGAATGGAGTTGCTCGATATCCATGATGACTGATGCATGGAGCATAGGGCCTTCCAGGAAAGAGGCTTGGAGCGACTCAGAAAGTTGTTCGTGAGTAAAGACTGGATGGAAGTTCTGTGGATTGACCTTGGCATAGCCACTATCCTCCTCTTTTGGGTAGACGTCCCACTGTCTAGTAAGAGAATCTGGTTTGGCACCCAATTTACCTGGTCGGAACTGGATAATGAGATTAAATCCAGAAAGATACTTGGACCACCATACTTGATGTCGAGTAAGAATTTTGGCGGTTGAAAAATATTCCAAATTCTTGTGATCTGTGACAACGTCAATAGGGGATCTGGAGCCTTCCAGGTAATACCACCAAATATGGAATGCTTCAAAGATTGCGAGCAATTCCTTATTGTGGACATTGTAATTGAGTTCGGCAGCACAGAGGGTGTGGGAATGGAATGTGATGGGATGGATTTCACTGGAATCATATTGGAGGGAAAGGATCGCTGCAATAGCATAGTCAGAAGCATTGGTTTTGACAATAATCTGCTGGTTTGGTACCCAATGACCAAGGACTGGAGTGGAAGTGAAAGCGTGCTTAAGGTATTCAAAGGATTGTTGGCATGCCGGGGTCCATTTCCATGGGATAGCTTTTCAGGTAAGATGGGTGAGGGGTACAATGATGTCAGAATAATTATAAATGAACTGCCTGTAAAATTACAGAATCCGAGGAAAGACTGTATATCCCAGACTTTCTGAGGGATGGGCCAGTCCAGAATAGTGTGGATTTTAGTGGTATCCATCGTAAGACCCTCAGGAGAGAGAATGTAGCCTAGGTACTCCATGGTATCAATGGATTGACGAAGAGTCTGTGCTTGCAGAGCTGGCAGAACACTTCACGTACTTGCTTCTGGTGATCCTCCTCGTTTTCCGAGTAAATCAGGATGTCGTCCAGATAAACAATGACGGTAATGTCAAGGAGATCCTTGAATATATTGTTGATAAAACACTGGAAAGCAGCGGGAGCATTACTGAGACCAAAAGGCATCACTTTCCATTCGAAGGAACCGTAGTGGGTCCAGAAAGTGGTTTTCCATTTGTCTCCCTCGGCAATGCAAACCAAGTGGTAAGCATGATGTAAGTCCAACTTGGTATAGATTTTCATGTGCCTAGGAGTGTCTAAAAGCTCGTAAATGAGTGGAAGCAGGTACCTATCCTTCTTTGTGATGTCATTGAGGCCACAGAAATCAACACAGAGCTGAAGCTCTCCATTTTTCTTTTTCACAAAGAGGACCAGAGCTGCAAAGGAAGAGGACAAGGGTTTAATAAAACCCATGGCAAGATGTTTATTGACAAATTTTTGTAATTCCCCTAGTTCCCGATCAGATACTGGATAAATCCAGGTGACTGGTGGAGGTGCACCATTGACCAAATCAATTTTGAGATTGTAGGGACAATGTGGAGCCAGTTTATCTGAGAGTCCTTTGTCCAAAACGTCGGAAAAGTCAGCTAGATACTTGAGAGCCTTCAGATTGGGCTTGGCTTCCGAGTTTGATGTAGATGTGGCCTGAGCCTGTACCTCTGGTTCTGGATTGAGTCAGAGAACCATCGGATCCAGCTGATCTTGTTTACGAAAGCTGCTGCTCCAATGATAGTGATATGGGTGTCATCAACGGAAGACGCCATTTGCATGATGGAAACACGTCGGACCCGAGCAGAAGTCTTATTGGGGTTTTTGGAAAAGGATAAAGACGAATCCGGGTGGAACCGGTAGTCTCTGAGATCGAAGTGTAAGGAAGACACGGAATGGAATCCGTTAAGACGGTACTATGTTGTCTGAAGTCGGATGAAGTTAGGAGACCAGCTAATTCAATTTTGCACTTAAGCTATCTACTACAAAGTTGCTAGTTTAAGTACTACTTCGGAAACTATCGGAATGAAGAGGAGTAAGATAGGGATGGTTCGGAAATAAAGGAAAAGCACATGGTGCTATTGGAGATGGATGGAGTACTGCGGAACGAAGTGGAAACAAAGTGGAAACCAAGTGGAACGGATTGGAGATGAAGTGGAGTAAGTTTGGAGATTAGATACGAGCTGTCCAGTAGTTATCTGAAATGGATCATGGGCTCCCAGATGGGATCCGTTGTGGAGATTAATAGTGGAGCTCGGATATGAAATCGGAAATGAATGATCGGAAAGTGTTCGGGATGGAAGGGAATGAAGTTCGAAATAAAAGAAAGAGAAGTTCAGAAAAGAATTGGATGCGATCGGAAAGATGTACGGAAGCATAGATATTACAGATAGGAATATATGGGTTCGTTTGACCAGGGAGGTTTCTTGGAGCAAGTGGATGGCTTTGAAGCCAGAAGTGGTGTGGAAACCATGGGACCTGGGTTAGTGACAGGTGGCGACACACAGGGTCCAGAGCTTGGAAAGACAAAGAGCCCAAAGATTTTCCAGATCCATCATTTCCACCTGAACCCTTTCCGTCACTGTTACCCTTGCCCCCAGTTCGTGTTTCTCGCTTCTTTTTGGCTTGACGACACCAGTAACAGGAATCAATGTGGAGGACTTGGGCTTTAAAGCAGAAGAGTCGTTCCTCCTCAGAGACGAGGGAAAGAGCATCCTTGATGCGGGGAGCTAAACCCTTCTTGAAGAAGTGTTGGAGGGAATGCTCATCCCATGCAACCTGGGACGCAAGTTGCTGGAAGGAGACACAATACTTTGTGGCCCGATCAGAATCCTTCATATGAAGGTTTTCCAGTCGGTCCTCAGCATCTCCGACCTCATCGTAAACCCTGAAATTATCCTTCAACTCCTTGATAAAAATAGTGAAGTCTAGAGTCCAAGGAGCGGGATCCTTGGGATCCAGGTTGAGGATATCCAGCTCGAAAAATTCAAGCGTAGTACCGGAGAGGTAGGAAAGTGTGAAGCTGATCTTAGCAGCATTGGTGGAATATGCATAGGGACGATTCTGGATGAGGAAAGGACGGAGCTTCTTTGGATCAGATCGGTTGAAGGTATTGGGCTTCTTGACGTTGGTTTTCTCATTTGATCCAGGTGTGAGTCTTCTGAGAACATCGCTGAAACTTTGGAGCACAGTAATGAATTGTGCTCGCTCCTCATTGGAATCAGAATCATCATCATCGTCACCACCACGGCACTATTGGTACCACCTTGCTAGTTGTCTAATTGGAATCCATTGGAAAAGATAGGAGACCAGCTAAATTGAGTTTAGACTTAAGCTATCTACTACAAAGTTGCTAGCTTAAGTACTATATCAGAAGTATACGGAATGAGATAGAGAATTATCAGAAATGAATATGGAAACTACTGGAAACACTCAATTTGCTATCATCATGTGGAAACCCTTTGGAAAGAAAAGGAAGGGGAGCACAAGGTGCTATGAGATATGAAGCAGAAATGATGAGAAGTATGAATGTGAGCTGTCTGGTTAGTATCTGATATGAGTCAGATAGGATCCAATGGGAAATGTAAACTAAATGGATTTGTGGCAACTCAGAAATGAATCAGAAATGAATCAGAAATGAAATGGAATGAAAGGGAAGAGTCAGAAAGGAGGCTTTACACAGGTTCTATAAGGTTCAAAGTCGGTAATATAAGGAAATGCAATAGACGAATGGTCAGAAAATGGGTTCAATAATGAAGTAGAGGAGGAAGGAGGACAAAGAACTGTAGCAGTTCATGACATCCAGTACCATCTTCACCTGAGGTTATCCGGGCCAGGCTGGAGATGTTTCCTCCTGTGCAACCAGTGCAAGTGTTGGATCATCTCATCATTAGGGAACAGCATGGGGCTCCCGTGGGGAAAAAATTCTGACCTGTCCCCGTCCCCGTCAAAACCCGTCCCCGCCCTCGCGGGTCATGGATAACGACGGGGCGGACGGGTCTGAGACAAAACCCACGGGTTCACGGGTATATAGTACAGGTTCACGTATATAGCTACATATCACTAAGTACACCTAATATATCATCATACCCATCTGGCATCTCAATGTCCTCTGCCTCCTGCTCAGGATCCTCAACCTCAGGGAGCTTTGCAACAGCCAGGACGTCCTCATCGTGTATTAGACCCATTAAACTCCACTGACCCAAACAGATAAGAGCACGCGTCGAATCAGCAGACAGGCGATTGCGAATGTAAGGTAAAAGAAAGCAGCCTCGGCTGAAAACACGCTCAACGTCTGTGGAGGTGGCTAAGTAGCAGTAATTAGACAAAATAGATTACCAGAAAATTGAACTCACCAGGTATAGTAAGATAGTCCAGTGCCATACGATAGAGCGTTGGAAAATTTTTCCTCTTCTCATACCACCATCCTAAAACATCTTTTGTGGCTTCGATGTCCATGCTGAGATAACGATCAAGCTCATCACCAAGCTTGTCTACTTGTGGGGGTTGGAGTGCTGGTAATTCATCGAATCGATTCGGCTTCACTGGCTTTAATTAAAAGAGAATCAGTCACTAAAGTGACTTTTGCAAAACTGTCAAGCACGTACCTTGGATTTGGATAGGACAGGTGAGCTAGGCTCGTCGACTTCCATCTCACCCTCAACTCTTCTACCCTTGTAATCCCTTTCGTAGACTTCTCGTAGAGCTCCATCCCTTGATCAGGTTTTCTATTTCGAGGTAAGCCAAATCATCTAGACGACGCAAACAAAACTCACCGAGCTCTATTTCATCGCTTTGCTCTTGCATAGGAGAGGTACCACTAGAACTGGTACTGTCGTCATCACTATCCTCGTCGACGTCAATTACAGTAGCCTTAGAACCCGAGGACTTCTTCGGTGGAGCAGGTTGTGGCTCATCACTATCTTCATCCACATCCATGACCAAAGGTTTAGAACTAGAAGACTTTTTTGAAATGGTAGTGCTTGCTCGTGGTACATTGGACTGTAGCTATGTATGTTAAGGGGATAAAATGATAATGTATAATGTTGTAGCTTACCTCAATGTCGGAGTCCTGAGTATTTTTTGACTTGGTGTTTGGCTTTGAAAGGGTATTCTTGAGCCTTTTCGTGGCAGCCTTGACAGCAGTGGTAGCAACAGCCTTGGCCTTCGAAGCCTTCAGTTAAGGTTAAGTATAGTGACATACCATAAAATGGTATTGTCATAAGTATTACATGGGACAAGTATTCCGAGGATGATAGTTTCATCTTTTATTTCATCTCTTTTTCATTTTCTTTTGATTTACTATTTTCCTTTTCAAATATTGTACTGCCTTATTTTCAGACAAGTCACAACAAGTCATAGTCAAGTCATAGTGACTCATGGACATTTGCAACTTAAATATATTTTCAGATTTCTTCAAACTTCCTACTTATGATACATTCTTATTTACGCAGCCTTACGCAGCTGCCAAGTAAGTAGCTAAGTACAGTGAGCAACCCAGATCCTTGCATCTCAAGCTTTTCCCCAAATCAGTCTCAGCCACAATCTTACATCGTCTCTTAGGCAATTGTTAAGTTCTTTTAGATATCTCAGATATCTACCATTCATCCTCACACTCTCAAGATCTCGTTATTATTCAGTTTCGAGGCACTTATCGAGGGAATCGACTCTCATCGGGATTCTCTGACTTTGATCAAGTCTGAGGAGATATCTCAAGCGTTAATTTAGCACACATCATATAGCTGGCAGATTGGAAAATGTATTAACGTACAACATTACCGGTGTCAGCGGTCTTTGCCTTCTTTGATGGGATAGCAGACTCAATAGGATCTTCGCCATTGGCTCTCGCCGTTGTAATGGACTTGCATTTCTTCTCTTTCATCTGGAGTTTTTTGGGAATGGGTGAGTCAGGGTGCATTGTTACTTTGAAGCAGAGGATTTTTTTTTTGTGTATGTTATAATATCTACCTACGAGTCTGCCTAACTGTATAACTATACAGTTGGTTGATGTAAAGGATTATGCCGAGTCGGCTTATGATAGTACCAGGTGGCGGGTCGGTTTACCCATGGGGCAGGTCGCGGGTTTGGCGTGGGATGAAATAAGCAGCCCCGTCCCTGTCCCCGCCATACCCCGTCCCCGTGACCTGTCATTTCCCCGTGGACCCGTGCTATTCCCTACTCATCATCACCAGTGATGATGATCAACTGGCCTGGGTGGGTGATCATTCTCCTTCTAGAGGATCTCACACCCCTATACCATCGCCAGTGAGGGGCAGGACTCCAGTTCCCTTGGTCAGTTGGGAAGACTTGGATGGTCTCCTTGCAAGTCTTCCTTTTGTCAATCTCTTCTTTGTTCTTTTTACTTATTACTCCTTCTCTTTACAGGTCATGTCTTCACATTCCACTAGTCCTGTAGGGAATAGTGACTTCATGGCTTCACTGCCAGTTCCAGTTATAGCTAGATGCTGAGCTTCTCCCACTAGGGCTGAAGTTTTGTGCAATGTGGAGCTTGTTAGGGCTGCTGGAGACACTGTAAGTTTTATTGTTTTTCTCTTTCTCTTTGTTTCTTTCAAGTGCTTGTTGTGAGGATCTTGCCACTTTTCATAGATTTCCCAACATGTCTTGGATTGGTTGGAGGAGCACCCTGAGGAGTCTAACTCTTCAGATGAGTCTGGCTCTGGGTCTTCAACACCAGTTCTGCTGTCTCCTAGAGGCAGAGACTGCACTCCTCAAGTAAGTTTTTCTTTCTTCTTCCACTGTTTCTCTACTGGCAGTTTTCTAACTGCTTGTTTCTTTCATTTGTAGCCACTCTTGGGACACCGTCCTCACTATGAGGATGGCAGTTCTCCCTCCTTTCACAACTTCAACTCCTTCATTCACCACACTGCTAATGCCCCTGACAATGACTTAGACCTGATTGAGAGGTGCAGTTCTTCATTGCCAATGACTCTCATAGGTTTCCTAGGCACCAATCACCAACTCCAGAACCTGAACTCTCACCACGTCCAGGACCTTCAAGATCAAGGGCTTCTCCATTTGTTCCAGCTTCTCCACCTGTTAGTCACCAATATCGTTGTCGGGATCCATCTTCTCCAACTTGTCTTTGTATTCTTCAGGCACGTCCAGATGAACTGGTTGGTGATTTCTCTCCACACTGCCAGAACATCACTCTTAGTCCATTACCATTGGATTTTGAGTACAACTGTCCACAGTCCTTCCTGGACTTGGAAGCCATCAAAGATAATGAGGATCCAGACCTAGTGGAACCAGGCGACATGGATATGGATGCTTTCTATGGTTTGGAGGATAGGTCTGAGGTGGACATGGATTCTCTTGTGGAAGCTATGGCCAATTGGGACACCTGTCTCAATGGTGACTCTGCGCCTACTGCCAGAGTGGAGGTTAATGAGCTGCCAGTTGCAGATAGTGCTCCCAATCTCTCAGAGTTGGGTAAAGTCGAGGTACCAGTGATCCCTGCTCCATGTTTTCGTTTGCCACCAGAGGAGGTCTACCGTAGGGAGATGGAGCGCCAATGCCTTCATCCACCTACATTCCATGTCGACTCTCCTCCTGAAGACTGGAGCTATTTGTGGGCTCCTCATGAGACCTATATCAGAGTCAGGAGGTGGCCTTCACTTTTCCCTCTGCCAGTTCGTTCAACTTCTTCAGCCTTCAACAAACTGCCGACTAACAGTTCTATTCCTTTTCTTAGTACTAGGGCATTATTTAAATGATATGGCCTTGGTACTCCACTGCCTATCCATCATCACCAGTATCCTGTGCAACTTGCAGATGACAGCCAATACTTGGGATGATAAAAGAGGTACTCACAGACCATCTGGGTACAGTAGATGTAGATATCTTGGACCTTTTCCTTTCTCTTTTGTTTGTTCTTTATTTAGGGCTACTCAGAGATCCATACAGCATGCATTTCATAGTAAATGTAGCTGTCGTGGTCATAAAAAGTAGACTTGTACGTATGTACTTTGATAGCAGTAGAACACTGATAGTTTTCTTGGAATATACCCTATTTTCTTGGTATACATTCTGGCACTAGTCTTTTTAAGAGACTTGAAAGACTTGTACAAAGCCTTTCAAGCTTGTTTACCAACTGCCCAAATCCACTGTTACATAATTTTGCTCCACTGAGTGTCCATCTTTCAACTGCCAATTTGAAGTTTAGCTTCAAATTCAGAGCTAACATGTTTCTGCTAGTTTCTTTGACTTGTTTATGATGTGTTGAAGTTCCTCCACTTATTTCAAATTTCTAGTTTCTAGGGTATGCACCTCCTCCCCCCAACTAGAAATTTTCGTCGTCCCAATGAAACACTGTCTCATTAGGTACTGTCACAGTAGTACCACCAGATTTTTCAGTATAAAAGGCCTAAGGATTTTGCTGTTAAACTTCACAATGAAACCTTTTCATTTGGTCTTTTCACTGTCTCTTCATCTATGTCTGCTGCCACTACTACGTCTTCAACCTTCGATGCTGATGCCTGGATGGCTAAAGTATCTGAGGCTGTAGGTGGTATGAAGAACCCAGGGACCTTAATCATCACTGCCCCTCAGTCCTATGGTGACACTTTGGTTTGTGCTGGTGCTATCAGTCTAAGTGAACTTAACTAACTAGCAGTTTCTTTTAGTCCAAGCATTTCGACATCAAGGAGTTCCACAAGAACAATGCTTGTGTTAGAGCCTACTTGTGTCATGCCAAAAGCATCAAAATATATGTCAACCAGTACCAGATTGACAAGAACAAGTTGCACTGCCTTGACAAGATTACCAACTTCGTTGATGCCCTTCTAAAGGTGAGTTGAGGCAGTCACCCTCCTGTTGAACCAGGTATAATTAACATTGGTAAGGGCAAGCACTTTGTTCACTCATTATTACTTTTTAGTGCATCATTTCTGCCCCCACTGTTGAAGACAGTGAGTCCGAGATTGAGATTGTTACTGAGCCCACAGAAGACATTGTGGTATGTTTACCACCAGTTTTATTCTACTGAGTTTTGTCCCACTAATGCTTGTTTTACTGCCAGATGAGAGAAGCTGGGCTTTCTGCCTCAGCTCATGCTCCAAGCCAGACTCCTAAGAGCTTGAAAGATTTGCCCAAAATCTCTAAAGTTACTGTGAGCAAAATATCCTTTCTTACTACTTCGCCAGTTTTCTTTAACTGCCAATTCATTTCAGAAGACTCCCACCAGTGCGACTGGTAGTTCTCATGGCATCACCACTCGTGCCACCACTGTATGTCTTCATTATTCCTTGGTTGAGGGCATTGATACCTCTTCTAGAGAGTACCTCAAAGCTGACTACTATCTTTGTAAGGCAGAGGCTAACTGCCAGGAAGAAGCTGCTCATAGCAAGAAGACTCACATCTTCACTGGTTCAGTGAACAACTTCAACCCACCTGCTGATGGTAAGTTCACATTTATTCCATTTTTTGTTTCTCAATTTTCCTTTCACTGACTTTATTACATAGAACCCATTGAGACACCAGAGGATCTGTTGCACAAGTCCAACATTGGGACCTTCCTGGAATACCAGAAACTCCCTGATGAGTCTCTCAACATGCTTCAGAACTTCCTTCACAACGAGTTGCTTTCAGTGGGCCACCAGATGCATTTCCTTGCTAGCCACTATCGTGGTGCATACAACAATCTCATGTCCATGATCAACGCCAAACTGATGTGTACTGAGCTTGAAGACAAAGATGCTACTGCCAAAAAAGCCCTTAATGGTTTGTCTCCTAACAGTAAAAACAGTTCCGGCTCTGTTATTCCAGTCGAGACCTTAGCATCCTCTTCCACCAATTAGTACTGAGTTTGTATGCCATTAGTTACATAGATAGTTGAACTGCTCTTGTAGACTTGTCCACATGTGTTCATTCCATATTTTGTCTCCAGTTATCTACTAGTGGTACAGAGTTAACCACTAAAACACAGGTCTGACTTCATTAGATCTAAGATCTCATTTTCTACTTCTGAAGACTTTAAAAGGCTCAGAGTCTCATAGATCTTGTTACTCCTTTTATTCTATCAAAGGTGTTATGGCCTGCTGCATATATTGCACCCTTGGCCATTGGTCTCATTTTCTCCTTTGTCCATCTTACCAGGACGTTCTCTGGTGTTGAAATGAACCCTCAGTGATACTGTCTTATATGTTGAGCATCACCCATGGTTCAAATATGATGTTCGACTGGCAGCTAGGACAACCTATAGTCACAAAGTCACAAAGTCTATGAGCCACTTGTAAGTCTATTCATTTCATTTCTGGTGGCATACACTGCTTCATCTTTTCAGCTTATACAGCCCTCATTCTTTTTGGATATGCCCTGGGCTGAAAACCCATTGCCTGGATATTTGGTTAGTCAGTAAGCACTTGGTTATTTTCCTATAACTCGTGTGTTACTAAGTTTTACTGCTAGTGGTACTTGTCATACATAAACCTACACTCTTGTTGAGACATAAGGTTTTGCAATAATTCTAAGTTTTACTGCTAGTGGCACTTGTCATACATAAACCTATGCTCTTGTTGAGACATAAGGTTTTGCAATAATTTGTTATGATCTTGTACTGACTGCTAGTCTTTGCTACCAGTACCATAGTGAAGAGTAACTGCTAGTTTGTTACCCATATGTGTTTATCCCATTAGCTTATCTGCCATCATGTTTTAGTTTTGGCAGTAAGCTGCCAGTATGTAGGTATGGATCTATGTTTGGTGTAGTGGTAACCACAAGTCCAGTCGTGACTGCCGTCACTGGGTCACCAGCAGATGGGGTCACAGAGCACTGCCACTGGTGATCAATTGGCTCAGTAATGTGGCACATGATCTCTCCCTCCCCAAATCACCAGCTCTGGCTGACATGTCACCTGCAGGTCCTTGATGCCTTCCTTCCCCTCCTCCCCTCCTCCTCTCCTCTCCCTATTTGCTGCCAATGTGGCTGGCTGCACTGCTGACACAGGTGCCTTGGCCTGGCCTGGGGGTGCTTTGGCTGGCAGAAATGCAGCTTGTTCCCATTGAAGGGTGAAAAGTGTTACGATTACTATTTATAGTAATCGTTATTTTTTGATGTCCACCCACCCAAATTTTTGCGCATTCAAACGCGGATCTGTGATCTGTGGGAACTTATCACTATATTGAGCTGAAAAATTCATATGATCTATTTGCTTACAGTAAGTGATTGTGTATCCCTAAAAAGTGTGCCAGTGCGAGGATTGAACTCGCGCAAGCCAAACATAATTGACGTGGACTTTGGCACAGCACAAAACCATTACACCACAGGACAACTGTTAAACTGCATACATAAAGGTCCATATCTAGTTGTACAATCAATATATGTTCATTACCATTTGTTCAACATCATCAAGGATTATGGAGATGTGAGTTTGGTTTATGGGGGGTAAGATATGTAAGTGCAGAGAAGTTTATTACGAATTCATTTTAAGGGGCTATTTTGGATGGGAAATAAAAGTTTGCAGGGGTGAGGGGGGGTATGCAATTAAAGGGAAGTTTACCATTGATACATTTTTGGTCTGAGCCAATTATGGCTTCCTTTAACTCCAGATTGAGAAGGAAAGAAAGCCCACAATAATAGGTAGGGTAGTTTACCATCAATATATGTTTGGTCTGGGCCAATTCTTGCCTCATTTCACTCCAGAAAAATAGGGAAACAACCCCCATACTGAGAGGTACTCTGGATCTATGGATATGAGTTGTGGGTGGGTGAGGGGGAAGTTTACCATTCATATATTTTTGTTCTGGGGAAATTCTGGCCTCATTTAACCTCAGAATAAGGGGGAAAGAAACCCTAGAGTTATAGGTGCTCTGGATGTGGAGATATGAGGTTTTGGGTGGGTGAGGGGAAGGTATGTGAGAGTGAAGGAGTTTACCATCAATATATATTTGTTCAGAGGCAATTTTGGCCTCATTTAACCTCAGAATAAGAGGGAAAGAAAACATAGAGTCATAGGCACTCTGGATGTGGAGATATGAGTTTTTAGGTGGGTGAGGGGAGGGTATGTGAGTGCTGGGAAGTTTACCATCAATATATTTTTTATCTGGGGCATTTCTGGCCTCATTAAACTCCAGAAAAACAGGGAAAGGAACCCCATACTGAGAGGTTCTCTGGATCTACAGATATGAGTTTTGGGTGGGTGAGGGGAAGGTACGTGAGAGCAGGGGAGTTTACCTTCAATATATCCTTATTATGGGCCAATTCTTGTCTCATTTAACTTTGGAACAAGATATACCTCACCTGTGTCTTTGCCGCTCACCTGTCTTTGTTGTTGTCAACCATCACTATGTATGATTTTGGGGAGCTGTGTTCCTTTTGGCTACCTGTTGTCATTGTACTCATTGCATCTAGGTCCCCTGAATTCGTGGATTGGGTACTTTCCCATCTTTCCATGGATGAGTTGATGCCCTTCTCCATCTCTTATTTCAATTTCTGAAGCTGTACACTCCAACAAGGCCCAACTTCACTCTCTGAAACATTTACAGTGCCACACTCAGTTTATTATTTCTGGTTCAGTTGTCCATTTACTGGGTTAACATGTAGTGAGAAAAGATGGCACAGTTTGGCTCAATGATGGTGTGCATGGAAACACTTCATCACCAGAAGGAGGATATAACACCACAATGCTACTTATAATGATCCTGCATGTTCCTATCTTTATCCCTGATGTAATATAGTAATCGTCTTGCCAGCAACAGCCTGGCCTCTACCCCCCAGTTTGATTGAGTGGTTTTTTCTTCCATTGAAGATGTAATCTTTTCTATGGAAGCTTTCTGCTCAAAGTGTTCAATGGAACATTGGATATGTTTGATTGAAGGTTTCAACAGGTGAGTTTCAGGGATTCTATTGACCTATCTTATCAAGGTTCAAAAAACTTGCACAGACTCCTGTCTTGGGCAGGTTGGAATAGCACTCGCAATGCATGCCACAGGATGTTTTTTCATCTCCCCCAGTCTGTAGGTGGACATTACTGTCCTGTTGCATAGTTGGGCTCACAAATACACACATTTTATTTTTTGTTTACTGTCTGAAGGGTATAGATGATGGGGTTGGGTGCAGGTAGCATCCAACACCACCATCCTCCATCAGCTAAATGTGGATTAATTTGATGGTATAGCTCACTCACTGCATCCCTCCAGATCTGTCATCAAAAATTTCTCTTCTCATTGAAGGTTAGAGACATAGCATGCATGATAAAGATGGGGAGCTTTGCCTGTGAGTGGGTTACTGATGGTGGAAATTTCAGATGTGTGAATAGGTGGGTTCAATACAATAAAATCACTCAAAAGCTTCAATGGGTTCTATTGAACACTTTTATGAGGTGAGTAAAAAAAAGTGTTCTCTCGAAGACTCTTTTTGATTGAACCTTTTTCTAGGTGATTACTCAAGATCTTCAATGAAAGATAAATAGGACACATTCCATTGAACACTTTACTAGGTGAGCAACAAAAATGTTCTATCAAAGACTCACTCTTTTTGATTGAAGCTTTTGCCAGATGATTACTCAAGAGCTTCAATGAAAGATCAAATATGTTCCATTGAACACTTTACCAGGTGAGTAACAAAAATGTTCTATCAAAGACTTACTCTTTTCGACTGAACCTTTTTCCAGATGACTACTAAAGATCTTCAATGAAAGATTCTATACATTCTATTGAACACTTTACTAGGTAAGTCACAAAAATGTTCTATCGAACACTTACTCTTTTTGATTGAACGTTTTTTCAGAAAGATCAGGTATGTTTGATTGAACATTTCCCTAGCTAGGTGCTGGTTCAAAATGTTTCATTGATCATTTTACTTACTTCAATTGAAGGTTCTGTACAGTACATGTGTGCCCTTTGTGTTCAGTAATCTTGGTATTTTTCTAGAGCATGGTACTTGGTGAGTTCTATAACCTTTACCCTTTTCCTTTTGAACTATGATTTCACTGTGGTGTGATACCCACAGATGCAGACTGCAGACACAGTCATACCAAGTTGTGTTGTATAGCCACCAGTAAGTACTCAGAAGAAATAATCAATGAGATTTGCAATGTACATTATTTTAACAGATTTCTAACTTTTCTTGAAGCCTTTGAGGAAAAGCAAAAGCAAAAGCAAAAGAAGGGTTCTGCACACAGGAGATAGGTAATATATTACTATTAAAGCAGTCTTATTTGTAATGTACATTAGTTTCACTATCATACATATCAAAAAGAGTTCCAGCATCTATGTTTTGTTACCAGTCTGGTCTTTCTTTGCCTTAGGCCACTTGGACACTGGCAGTTTTTGCTTCTTTGAGTTTGTAGTTGTGGCAGTGAACTTGGTGGCGTCATAGACCTACACAACCCTGGCTCTCTAGCTTTACTGATCTATTGCTAAGGGTTCCAATTAAGGCTGTAGACAGATAGAACATGTATCCATCCAATGAAGCCAAAAAATTGAGTTGCTGTGATGATCTAGTGATGGAGAAGCAACTTTGTCTTCATTTCTTGGCAGCGTTGGTAGGTCACATGACACATATGCACCTTGTGCGTGTCAGACACAACTTTTGTTTTCCAGTGTGTATATTTCTGTCTAGATTCTCATTTTCTGAGCACAAGGGCACTCCTATCTCTTGTTCAAAATTACAAGCTAGGCAGTAACTGGTTAGTTGCAAAAGTTACACCACCCTTTTGGGTAAGCCCCTAAACTCTCATTGTATAATTGGGGTAAATTTTGGTGAGTTTAGTCACTAGAGATACATAATCTATAGCTAGTAATAATAAGTAATAATCATACTGAAAAAGATACTCTATTTCTTCTGGCTATTCTTTGGCTTCAGATGCTTGGCAATGGCATGTTGACACTTCTTCTTTCTTCTGCTTGAAGTATATGGGTCAATACAGACTTCAATATCTGCAGTTGGTCAAGGCAGGAAATTTGGTGGTGTCGTTGATCGTACATCATCCTGTGACTCATTAGTAGTAAGTAAGACTGTGGCAGAAATTATGATATACAACTCACAGATGCTCCCTTTCTCCAAGCTTTATTGAGTTCTGCAAGGGAAATGCTAAGCTGATTGAGGCTCATCTTTTCCATAGCTCAAGTTCTCTCCATGTTTGAAGCTGCTGTGTCATATGAGATACCTTTCTCCATTCTGGGATCTCTCAGAACTGATTCCAAGATTTACGCTCCTAAGAATAGAAGATTAGTGTGAGAGCACTTGGAAAGAAATATTCAGAAGAACTCACCTCTCTTCCACTTCTCCATTTTGTATTGAATCTCTGCTCCACATCACAGAGTGGAGGTTTGATGTCCATCTGCCTCTGATTTTTATCAAACACCTTCTCCCTGCTGTGGTATGCTTCCCAGACCTGAAAAACAGTCTCCTCCTGCAGTACTCCAGACACCCCATAAAGCCTCAGGCCATACGATTGCGTCAAACACCTCTGGCCATCAGACAGTTGTTTGGCCAAATAATGTTGGAAACATATCCCCAGGTTGTCCTGGCCTCAAAAATGCATGGATTGGAAGTAATACAACTGCAATATTTGGTGGAGCTTCAAGTTGAGTGTCAAATGGAGGTGGCATGGCACGACCTAGAGTATGTAGGGAGGAGTCTGGTGAGTGGAAGACTCCTGTGAGCTCCATTGAAGCATCTTCAATAGATAAAGGATGAGACTGGGATACAGGTGTTGATGGAGGACTTGATGAAGGAGGAATAATGCTGAAAGGAGAAGACGTCAGCTCATTGTCAACCATTATTGACCCAGTAGAGGCAGAGCAGACATTCCTAGGAGGTGTTGAGGATGCCAAGGTCAATGACGGTAGTGCAGGAAGCAGAAGTGATGCTGCAGAGAATGACCCAGATGATGCAGCAGCCACCAAAGAGGAATCTGAAGTGAATATTTAGTTACAGCACTGGGATGTAAATATAATAAAAATTTACAGCAGACCAACCCTTTGATGGTGAGAGCTGTGCAGTTCAGTGGTCAATGAGAGCACGTAGAAGAGTGTTGTGACTCTCGAGTTGGGCAAGTCTTGAGTTTTGCTCAGACAAGAGCTCCTTCAAGGTGTTGTCAGAAATGCATGTCATGTCAATAGAGCTATTTGCCAGGGCCTGAAGACAGGCATACTCAGTCAGAAATCCGAGTTTCATCCAGTTCATGACATCTGGATGTGAGAGAGCTGGGAGTTTGAAGATTGATGACTCACTGCAGCACCCTATATTTATACAAGGTTTGAGACTCATTAAGGATGCTTGATTCAAGTTATATACCCACCTGGAATAGCATCTCTTGCAAGTCTATCATCAACCCTGCAAGTCCTTTTTACTGTTGACTTGAGCATGGATCCCTTCAGCCATAGGCATCACAAGTGTCTTGAAGCGCTCAGGTATTACACCAAGGATGGGTGTATGTATTGTATGTCTTGAACCCATGTGCAGCAAGCAGAGCCTGTTTGAAAGATTGAAATCAGTGAATATACACCAAGGTACGAGCTTTTGGTTTAACTAGAAACTTACATCCATGGGGATTCTGGGTGCATAAATGTTCTCATAGGTATCCTGGCTAAGCCAGGCAAACTTTTTGGTTGATGAACTGAAGACAAAGGAGATGAGTAGACAAATACTTACCCCATTTTTTCCTGGCTGTATCTGAGCATATGCTGAGGTAAATGGACCTTGACTCTTGACTCAAACCTGGTGGCCTTGAATGCAAGACAATAGAGATTGTAAAGATTACTTGGGTGGCACATGGTCTTTGGGTCTGTGGCAAAGAGTACACAAATCTGGAATGCCCAGAGAAGGGTTAGAACAATGAGAGAAATGAAATCAGCTCAAATCAGTCACTCACAAGGCCCCAAGACTTGTTAACCTTCCAATCAATCTCTTTCTCAATGATGTCATAAACATCAAAGATCCAATGCATCAGAAAGGATAATGTGACCATCGGGCACCAATCCAGCTCCTGATGATTGACAAACCCAACATAACATGGATTATTAGTCTCAAGAAGGATACATGTTAGACAAAGATGACCTAGAGTGAAAGAAACAATGTAGAAATACATACTGATATCAACCCTTGCCTTGTAGTCCAAGCATCCCTAGCATTTTGACATTTTGGGTTGGATGGATAGCTTCCCATGGTTGGAGCTCTCGTAACCAGAGAGCATGTATGTTATCGCCATGGCCACCACTCACATTCTGACACATCCAAGCCACATGTCTGAGAATTGTGCAGTGCACTGAATATATGTATGTAAGATATCAGCCAAACAGAAAGCACAAAGACCAAATAAAAAATATACAACTCACTCTGAGGGTGGCTGAGAAAAGCATAGTTGACAACACCCATTTGATCTTTGGTGATCCATGAAAGGAATGTGTTGGCAACAACACCTGGCATGTCTTGGTTATCAAAAGAAAGAAATGTCAAAGAGATGAGATACTCACTCTTGAAGATGTTCCCAGGCCTGTGCCATCTGGGTCTTCAAAAGATCCATGACTCAGTATGTGACTGCTGGCCTTGTAAGTGAAAGCTTGATGTCCTCAGCCTCCTGAGACTTGTGGATATGGAGCACACCAAAAAACATTTTTTAATTTGCCCCTGACAAAGAGAAAGTGAGAGAAAGTGAGATACATGTGGAAACTGCAGAAATCAAGGTAAAAATAAATAAATGTATGGTGCCAACTTGAGTCCCTGGAATCTCTACACCTGTGATTGAAGGTCCAATTGATGAACAACAGGAGTGAGTGTTCATTGACTATGTCGTCCTTGATTTGTTCTGTTAAGTGAGCTTCCCCCAGAAACCTCTTCAGGATTGGAGTCAGTAAATATCATTGAGATGAGGATTTATAATACTGCGCACATTCCACAAATGGAAAACCTGGAGCTGAGCAACCTGGCCTTCATGCTGGTGATGACCTTTGCCTTTGTTCCCATCCTCAATGCCTCTTCAGACAAAACCTCCCTGTGTCCTTCACTGGCAAGGTCTTGTAGCAGTGCATCATCACTGAGATTGATGTACTCAGATCCTGGACCTTCCTGAGAATCATGCTTGTCTTTTTTTCACTTGCGTCAGCTTAATTTTGATGGAGTCGAGGGGGTTTCACCAGTTAGAACCAAAATAGAGTGGCATCGAAATGACAGGGTTTGGAGATGGTGGCTGAGCATCATCTTGACGTTGCTCTGAATGAGGCTTGCGAGGCTTCTTGGCAGGTGGATTTGGTGGTGGGGTCCACTCAGGATACCTAAAGTTGAGAACAAAATCAACAAATAAAATTGAATGAGAGAAGAAGGAATTCTGAGGAATGTACCAGTGTGTCAGAATCACTGACTGGAGCTTCTCACAGTTGTCTTTATGGTGAGTCTTGAGTTTCAGTTTCTCACAGAGTGCATGGAGATGCTTGATGCTAGAATTGTATGCCAGTTAGAGCATGAATGTCTAATGGAATGAAGTACTCACATTCTTTCCCAGTATGTCTCCCATGGCTCAAGTGATCTATGGACGTCCTTCACAGGCTTGACATTGATGGTGACTGACTGTTGAGAAGAAGACTCGGCATTAGCAGCACCATCATTGATGGTAGGAACATGGCACACAGAAGCCTCAGGCATGGCCAACAGCTGACTCTGGGAGGTTGTTGGAACGGAAATAGGAGTTAGAGGGCTTGCCCAGGGCAGGTAGTAGGTGCTGAGCATGGTGGTAAGGGAGAGGGTTGAGGGTTTGAAATTTTGCCAGAGGTAGAACAAGAGGTAGGAGGGGCCATTTCCTAACTGGGACAACAAAAAAAGTCTTTTTCATTTGTTGATTGATAGGTATCTATTACTATTGATATCTTTCATTCACCCAAGCCCTTGAGTCTGTCTCAACCTAGGGCAGGTCACTAATGATTGTGACCTGAGGCAGGGCAGGGCACAAAAGATTGTGACCTGCAGCCAAGCCCTAACACTGTGGAGATAATTGGATTTGATCCTTTACCCCTGCCGTCCTTGGTATTGGTAATGTTTCGTATCTATACAACAAACATTACCCACTGTGGAAAGGGGGAGATTTTTCTCTCACTTCCTCTTTACTTTAGATCTTGTACAAGTTAGGCTGAGCTAACTTGTCTTCAGAATCCTCTTCTAGATCTCCTTCATCTTGTTTACCACCAATTTCAACTAACTCATTGTTAGAATTGTACTGCAGAGTTCTTAAGTTAGGCATGAGATCAAAGATGTAGTCTTTGCCAGGCGTCCATGACTCTTCTGGCACTTCTTCATCATCCATCATTTTACAGAGTTGCTCAGCATCCAAATCAATAAGTTCATGAATGTTAGGACTCTGAATGCCACCACTTTCTCTTGTAGCACTGTTCCATCCATTTACACCAGTATGTAGGCTCCACCTCTGGTTTGTCTAATAACAATCATAGGCCCTAAGTATCTAGACTTTTCTCTATACGAGTGTTATGGACTTGAACTAGTGTTCCCAGTTTAAAGTCCCAATTCTTGATCACACTTCTATACTTCTTTTCGAAGCATTTTAATTCTGCTCTTTTCTGTTCATTCACTCTCCTAATCATGTCTTCTACATGAATCTGGTGTAAGCCAAAGCTTGGGCCCTATAACCCACCAATTCTTCTGTAGTAAGAATCCTGTCTGGTAGTTTAACCAACCAAGTAGACACTGCAGGCAAAGGCAGCTCTTTTCAATGAGAAGAGCCTGAGAAGATTCTGAGAAGATTTCAAATCAGCTCAATAAAAGATCACTGAGAAGAGTTTGAGAAGAATTGAAATCATCTCAAAACACCTGTGAAGCCCACCTAAGCGACCAAATATGATAGGACCAGGGATCATATGGTCCTATCAGATCTGATAGCTTAGACCCCTCCCCTCCATAGTACGTTATTTATCCGTTAATTATGGAGGGACTTTGTAATTTCAGAGGGCTCTGGCAGCTGGGACGATGGGAGGCGTCGTGGGAGGGATCGCTATGATGTCACCGTCGGGTTTGAGTGGCACTTCCCCATTGGATTAGTTGCCGTCGTTGGTTCCGCTCGTTGTCCTGCCCTCCCGACAACAGCGAGCATGTATATACATCGAATAAAATCGTAAAAATTCGCAAAAATTTATACTTCCCCGTCGGATTAGTCGCCGTTGTTTTCTCCACTCATTGTCCCGCCCTCCCGACAATAGTGAGCACATGTACATCAAATCGTAAAAATTCGCAAAAAATTTATAGTAGATTACACCTGTCAGGTCCAGGTGGCGCTTCCCCCTCGGATCAGTCACTGTAATTGACACTGTACTCGATATGAAATATATTACATCTGTTGCAGGTGGCGCTCGTGGGTTTGGGTGGCACTTCCCCGTCGGATTAGTTGCTGTCGTTGGCTCCGCTCGTCTTCCCGCCCTCCCGACAACAGCGAGCACGTATGTACATCGAATAAAATCGTAAAAATTCGCAAAAAAATTATAGTAGTCTACGACATGAAATAAATCACATTTAAAGGTACAAACAAAAACCCCGTTAAGCAGTATCATGAGTAATCCTCATGATACTGACAGCCTCACTTAACCCTTCCTCTTCGTCTCCACTGTCGTTACCGTCCTCACTGACTGTCCCGTCGTCACTGCCAGTGGATTCTGCAACTTCCCTGGCCAAACTATGTCCTCCACATCGTGAAAGCTCTCCAACTCCTCGCTGCAAAGTCCCACTGAAACCTGGCAGCAATGAAATCCTATGAAGAGTCTTCCAATGACCTTCCCAAAAGCGACCACGGCGGCTATGGTAGAGGCAAATCTGGTGAGCCAGGGGGGGATTGACAGGGAGGAGCTCCTCTACCTTGCTGAGGAGGAAGTCATCTTCATCATGCAGGTATGTAGCCAAACACCTAATCTCTAGGTTGAGGCACTCAATTTCTTCTCCAGCACGTAAGTACTTGAAGTACTTATCCATGACGACACGCACAGCAGGCTCTGACCAGCGTTTCTGCCTAACGTCCTGCCTTGTATCTCGAAGGATGTCAAAGTCTGAGAGGAAGCAGCACTCCACAACAGTTTCCCAGTCAAGTTTGGGACCCGGGGGCTTCAAGGCAGCAGCAGCCCTGTTGTAGTTGTCCAGGGCAGTGCGGATAGCTTGTGAATGGGTCTTGAGGGCATAGGCGATGTGTTTTCGTAGTTTGTAACCTATAGATGGATGTCAAGAGTATACAAATGAAAGGGTATCTGAGCTACTCACCGGTCTGAGACATGTTCATCCTCGTTAGTTCAAAGAGCCTCGCAACTACCAACCCCTCCAGCTTATCCACACACTTCTGGTACTGTGCCTTCTCTGTTAACAACTTCACACTCTCCCACTCCATGCTCCCTGGCTTCCAATGCTCTGAGATACCCAACTTCTGCTCCAGCACATGACAGTGTATTTTCATATCATCCCGAATCTCTGCAGCCTGTCGACGTTTCGTTTCAAGTTTGCGAGTAGTGCTAGTTGTAGCCTCATAGGACCGGCCAATCATGTCGTTGTTGTTAGTTGTTAACCATGCGCTGTTGGCGGTCTTCAATGTTTCCCTGGAAAGGAAAGAAACTACCATCAGTTAGAGAACCCAAAATGAGGTACGTCTCACTCACTCTGCTTCCTGAAAATTGACTAGCTTTTGGAAATACTCCATCCGCAATGTCTCCTCCTCAGGTACTGCTGCCTTCTTCAAATCCTGCAGATAGTCCTGCTCTTCAACCAACCACTCATGAAACCTGTCCACTGAGTCAATACCCAAGTCCTGCATTGACCGAGCCAATGCTGAGAATCCTTGGCGTATTTCAAGGGCTTGCTTGTAATTCTGAAGCAGAAAGTTGGGAAGGTTGGCATAGGTTTCGAAGTCATCGTTGTGTTCAGCGTAGTTTGCAATAGCTTGGTGGTGATGGAAGATGCTGGCGTATCTAACAGAGGGGGCAAGGGCATTCGATTTAGAAAAGAAGCGCTCGCATCCCTCTGAGTCTTCTAGCCCATTGCCCTCCACATAGGTACCAAGGTGTTCGGTCTGGCAAAGACGGCAGTGTGCGTGTCCATGAAAGGTGCCGACTAGAGACGTGAATCGCTTTTCGCTTGCCTTTGGGCCCAGGGTGCTCTTGGCGATAGTGGTCTTAAATCCGCACCCAATGTCGTAACCGATTGCAAGGTCTTCCCCTAGAACTTCAATGAGCCTGTCTATCATAGCAAGGCCATATTTAGCTCTGAAAAATGTCAGTATTTCATTCATAGATAATCAGAAATATAACTTACTGCTCTCCACTTCTAACCATGTCCTCTATCAGGAGGACGAAACTGTGCCTGCAAAGACACAGAAAGATCCCCGTCTCTTCGAATACCCCCCACATTGACGCCGTCAACTTCTCACTCAGGTTCTTCCACCTTGGTGTGCAAGGTGAGTCCTCAACCCCTAGTTCCTCCAGGATTTCATTGGCCACCCCTTTCGCCCACCGGTCTACCTCCTCTCTACTCAGATAGTAGTCTCCACCTCCCCTTCGTGTATCCAGTCGTTCCCTTGATGGACCTGCCCCTGGGATTAAATTCCCTTCTTGATCATACCAAGGTGCACGTCTGGCCACTCGCTTCAAGGAATCCCCGCCATCCATACAGCCCATCATACTGAACTTCAACTTCACCTCTCCATCCAGCTTGTAGAGGCAGGATGGACAGGCATGGGCAAGTCTCCAGTTGGGGTCAGCACGGCCCAGAGCCTGGCGAACTTGGGATTTGACACGGTCACACAAGTCGAGGTGTAGGTCATGGCAAATGGAAAATTGTTCAAGTAGGTATGGCCAGTATGCTACACCATGTAGATCACAGAGCGTCTTGACGAACGGTTGGATGTTTAGGTGTGGGCAGTGCAGATTTACAATGCGATAGTGCTCGAGAGTGCGTGTGGTGATGACAACGGTCGGTCTGCTGGGAGCACAAGGGATCAGTCCTTGAGAGATGAGTGAGGCTAGTGTATTGTTGAGGGATATATGTACATCTCTTCGGCTACTACCTGTAAACTGGTTAGAAAAAGCAAATGAATATAAAAATTGAGAGCACGCACCAAACAAGTCTACTACCTGCAGACTAACTGTTGTCCAGTCCTCAGGAGCCTCTGGTAAGACTGAATCTCTACCCACATCACCATCTACCCGAAGACTCCAATCCATGAAGGCATCGGTCATAGAATCCATATAGAGGGAAAAGGCAAGGGTGCGCTGCTCTACACGATCTATTCGGGTGCGATAATCTGTGCGTCCCCTAGTACAACTTGTATAAGTAAGTAAATATTATAAAGGAACACTAACATACCTTTTACCTCGGCCAGACAATGATTGAAACAACTCGTATGTCTCTCCACCTTCATGGCTGATGTTAACCTCCTTTTCTCCCATCAAAATGTCGTTTACTGCAGCCTGACCCTCCATGAAGTCCGTCATATCTCCATTGTCGTCCCAAGACCCATCCCGATCCATAGTGTCCACAGTCGGAGGTTGTCGAGTCAGTTCTTCAGCTGCAGCTTGAGCCTTCGCGGAACAAATAGCAGTTGGGGTGTAGGTACGAGGTTTTGGATATGGGTCATACCTATCGCCTGAAGGTATTAAAACTCGTTGGCGACACAAGGCAGTTTTGAGCTTGAAAGGCTTCATTGCGTTGTTGACCAAGTTGTGCAGACGTGACCAAAACGCGTCTGTCTTTCGTGTGACTTTCTGACTTGTGTTGACTAACTTGTGACTTGTTCTCGATCACGACTTGCAACTCAGCGTGTTTTGCCTCCACTTGTAAGTACATTTTCTTCTCTTCTCTAGCTGACTCAAGTTACCACTGGGCCTACTCGATGGTTCTGAATGGTCTAAATTATAGGCCTAGGGAACCGCTGAGTAAGCCCAGAGGTTACTTGGATGGACTAGCCAAGAGAGACATGTACACTACGTCTTTTCCTTGGCCAATCCTTGGCTAATGCCTTTTCTTTAAAGGGTCCTACGAAATGAAACCTCGAGAAGTGAGTTCCTCTTGATCTTATAACTATAACATGGCTAATATCCCTTCTACATAGCTTCGCAATGGCAAAGTCTATGTGGAGCTCCAAGTGTTTCGCCCTTCCCACCAGGTCGACGTTGGTTGCCTCGTTGACCGAGCCTTTCATCCCAATGCCCACGCCGACAACTCTGACGATGAAGAAAACGCCTCTCCTCCACTAGTTTCCCCAGTCAGCCTATCTTCCAACGGCAGCACCCACCCTTACGAGTATGCCTCTCCTTTATCGAGCCCTTCTTCCAACATTCCTGTTCCCAATCCTAACAAACGACTGGCACCTTGGGAAAGCCAACCCAGCTATCGAAGTCGCAAACGCGCACGGCAGCGAGAGCACCAGTATGAAGAAAAAGGTCACCTCACTGCCTACAATGCGTCTATTGCAGCAATGACATCCCAGCCCTTCCTCAGTTCCCTCAAATCAGATACATTGCCTGTTGCACATGGTGGATATGTCGCAGTTGAGCAGGATATGAAGGGAAGAACAGTTAACCGCCTGCTGGAGTGGTTTCTAGACAATGGGTTTGAATTGGTGAAAAATGATGGCAGGTGCATGTCCCTGTTTTCTTTCTTTCTTCACAATTACTCAACGATAGTAGCCAATCCATTCCTCTTGTCACAGCTGAGGACAGAGTCATCGGCGCCACCCTTCAGTATGAGCAAGCCATCGACACCGCAGCACAGCTGATCGCTGAGACTGGTAGCGCTGCTGACTTCACCACTGCCAAGAAAGCATCAAAACGCGGTCGAGGCTTCGGCTCTGCAGCATATGGTCATTCTTTTGGGAAGGGACAGCCCCAACCTATGCGTCTTGTGAAACGCCGTGAGATGATGAAGGGCCTGCTCTCTGACCCTTGCTTTACTATTATTGCCCATGCTCAAAGCTGTGAGTGCCCATCTTCTGTTTTATTTCCCTTAATCATACACCTACATACAGCTGCCTATGCTGCATTTTCACCCAGAAACTACATCTATTACTTTCAAGGTATGAAGCTCTTTCGCCGAGTCATGAAAGCTCTTGGCGCTCCACCCGAGGACTTCAAGCCCAACTTCAAGAAAAGTGTGTTTTCATGCATTACCGTCAACTTTGGTCCTCGTACTCAGACCTTCATTCATACCGATGCAAAGAATACAGCTCACGGAATGTGCGCCATCACCACCCTTGGGAATTTTGACTACAAGCGTGGTGGACACTTGGTCCTCTGGGACCTCAAACTCGTCATCGAGTTTCCTCCCAGCTGCACTATCCTCATTCCTTCAGCCCTACTCCTTCATTCCAACATTGGGGTTCTGCAGGGTGAAACTCGCTACAGCATCACCCAGTATACAGCAGGTGGGATATGGCGGTGGTTAGATGATGGTGGTCGGACAGAGGTTGATATCAAAACCAACTTTCCTGCAGAAGAATGGGCAAAGGTGGAGGAGCACAAAGCTGGTCGAAGGGAGGAGGTACTTGGGATGTTTGCTACTCTGGATAAAGTCTTGGCCACTAAAAAAATGTAATCACATTACTGTAGTTGTACAATCATCTTGAAATCGAAAAGTTGTATGCCATCCATGCATGTATGAGTGAGGCGAGATAGTCTAATGAATTGGGAGCCAGCTCCAGACCGTACATCCAGAATAGCTGCTCAATGTCGAGAACGACAATGACAAGGTGTCCAGGCCAACGTCCAGCTCAAATATCATCTGAACAGACTTAGGGATACTGTAACTTGGTTCTGGTAAAATTTTGGGGAAAACTATCAAGCCTATCTAATGTAGTGCACTAAATGCTTCAAGGGCGATTCAGAATCCTATCAGATACTTGGAACGAAGTATCAAAAAAGTAAAAGGTGCTCCGTTAAACTTCTATTTGACATATGTTGGAACTACATACAAGCACGTCTTGAATCCAAAAAATCAGCTCAGAATACCAAGATATACTTCCATAATTGCTGGTTCAACTCGAAATTTTAAGTTCACTTTTCAGTCTGTATCATTGCTTCAGTAAATACTGAGGGCACAGGGATTATTTTACAAGTTCAGGTAATAATTTGGAGTAATAATTGATACAGCAGCGGACCATAGCGCATACAGATAGACCCCAACCTTTTTATCTGGAAATGTACCTGAAATGTTGAGTGCAGAAGGCATTTCAAGGCCTTTGTTTCACTAAAAAAATGTTAAAAATGCCTGTAAGTACTAGAATCTTGGATACTTAATTATTACAGCGGGAAGTAAGAATCAGAGCTTCAAATCAGGAAACTTGACAATTGTAGCGGTCAGATGAGGAGGAGTGCATACTAAATTTGGAAGTTGACATAGCCACAGCCTTCAAAAACTTGCACCTTGTGTCGATTATGTAGCTTGCTGTCTATTGAATTTCCCCAAGTCCTTCAGACTGTCAAAAAGTTCGTACAAGTGGAAGGAGATGCATTTCGCTCGTAGTTTCTTAAGTACACAAAAAACTACATAAAAAGGGAGTAATAACAAAGGCTGGCTCAAGCTTCAGAACACGTTCAGCCATATACTCTGCAACAAAAAATGTGTTGGCATCTTTGGCGTTATTATGTGGATACACAGCCCCTCTACCATAATACAACCCATCCCTGATCACTTCATGCCTGAAGAATGCGTTGAGTCAAAGAAAAAGAAAAGAAGTCAAAGAATACACTTGTCTTGTAAACTCCAGGGTGTATGCCCTGGGTAACAACCCAGTGAGGCTCACCAGTTTGCGGCTGGAAGCTGATAGCATTCAGGACACCAGAAGTGGAGGCAAGTTGATAAGATTGCTTGGCAAGGGATAAAGATTCGAATCCCTTAATGACCGAGTTTTTGTCATCTTTGATGATTGCTTCCACTTGCCTCCTACAAAAAAAAAAATAATTAGATATACCTCCAGTCTGTACCAAGGAACTTACCAGCTGCCAAAGGCTCCAACGCTCCGACCATGGTAAACAACATATGCTTCCCATTGCTTTCGATGACCACCTCTGGGAGTGCGTGTAACTGCCTGGCGCTGAGGGGTTACGGTTGGTTGAGGTTGATGAGTTGGAGGATGACGCTGGGGGGTCGAGGGAGGACGACGCTGGGTCACTTGAGGTAGGCCTGATGCATAGGATGGTGGAGGGGTGCTGACTCGCTGTGGAGGAATGACCTGGAGGACTGGTCCGGATTCCGGCTCACTGTCTGTCTCATAGAGATCGGAATTGCTTGCTTCTTCACCTCCTGAATTGGTATCTTTGTCATCTCCGGATTGCTCTAACATGAAAAGGGTGGGTTTAGAGTCTACTCACCTGCAAGGAGACATTCTATTTCCTTCCTTAATGCAGCTGGTACATTGACGAACAATCAGCAAAGACACCTCAGGTACAAGGGATAACTCACCCATCCCCCACTCCCTAGCATCGTTGAGTTTCTCGTGCTCTGAACATACCATGCTTATTGTTTGATGCACTCGAAGAATATAGAAGAAGTACTCGCCTTGCAAAAGAGCAGCTACAGCATCCCGGTTCGACTGTTGTGTTCGTGTCCGGTCTGATGAAAAACTCTGGGTCAGCGTACAAAGATTTCTGGTTAATGATTATACGGGATTCACTTACTTGTTGTGGCTCTACCTTTACCTTTTTCCAATCGAGTATCTTTGACTGCGTAAAAGAGTTCAGTGGATGAGCATCATTTTGTAGAACAAGATTTTCTTACCCATTGATGACACTCTGACTGTGGATTTCAACAGTAGGAAAAGTGGAGGTGGTGGTGGGGGTGGGGATTCAGAAACAAGAAATTGAACCATGTCCATGCGTATCCATGCATGCTCACTGCTCGCTAATACACGCCACTGACTAATTCTCAGAGTAACTGTCAGTGAGAGCCACAGCTAGGCTGACGTTCATCTTGCTTGCAGGTGAGCCTTTGGACATCTGTTGACTCTCTTCTCGCTTACGCACCAGCTTTTGAATTAAATGTTAGTCACGGGATCAGCTTAACTGATTTTGATTTTGATTTGACTGATACCTCCGAGCAACCTCCGAGTACCAGCTCCTAGCCACTTGCTAGTGTGTCAGGTGGCGGAGGGTGGTGGATGCATTATCACAGAGACGCGACGTTGTTGATGTGTTTTGTTGAAATTCTTTTGCCAGGAATACTGGGGTCCCTGACCAGTGACCAGTAACGCTGTGTACCACCTCTGGCCGTCCACTACCTCTACAACTTTTCTTTGCCCTTGGATGCCACCGCTCAATTCTCTTCTCAATCCTGTTGACTCTACCATTGATCATGCTTGGTATTATAACCATACTGGAAGAGCTGAAGACACTGGGAACAGCCCTTCTTCGATTTTTTCCAGTTCCACTGGTCAGCATTTTCCATTCACCTTCATGCCAGAGTCTGTGCCACCGTCGAATAACAAACCTAAATCCCTGCTTGCTGAGCTTCTCGAGGATGATATTGATGTCGACGGGCTCCAACCATTTGGGTTTGACTATTCCTTAGTCACTGCCGCTATGGAGAACACCACCCCTTTCCCTAATACTAAAAGTAATGCCATAGGTTCATCCTCTGGCCTGTGGCAACTTGATTTCTCCTCAGATGCTCCTGTGGCTCCTGGCCCCATGCCAGCTCCTGTCAGTGTTCAGCATGCACCACCAGCAGAGCATAATGATACAGAAATCACTCCCATAGACACCACAAACCACAAGCCCACTTCCACCATGTCTGAAGTATCAAAAACTCGACAGTCTTTGTCTTCGACATCTACTCGTCCTGGGGGTACAGCCACTGATCTACACACCTCTGCCTCCTCCTGTCACTATCCCTCAGCTCTGGCTCATTTAGAGCTGAACGGTCATCTTCCTTTGCAGTACCCTCGCTCCCGAAGGGGCCCTAAACTTTCAGACACGCAAAAACAGGCAATTTCAGCTTCTGCTGCCCTCGCCAAAGCCAAACGTGCGAAGTTGATGGACCGACTCATTGAAGCTGGGAAGGCTCACCAGGAAGCTTTGAAGGCTATCGTGGAGGAGGAAGGAGTCAGATTTGAGGCAGTTGAAAAGCTCCTCTCCACCTCTTCCCACTTCCAATCCCACCAAAACAAGGTGTCAACCAGGAATGCTCTAATGCACTATGTGAAGGTTCAGGGCCTGAACAACAGTAAGTCATATGAACTCTATAGACCTTTCTTGATGGCTTACGCATGTCTATAGATAATCTGCGTGCGGTTGAATTGCATCGTTTCATCGACAATGACCCTGAAGTTCAAAAAATTGCAAAGGACAAGGATGCCATTTCCAAACTGAAGCAAGACGTACTCGATTACAGGGAGGCGAAAGCAATGGGTGCTCGCATTTCTCCTCTGTCAGCTGCCCAGGATATCCGGGTTTTTACAGACAAGATGGGTGTCGAGGTATGATTTCTATTTCCCTGATGATCACATTTTAGCTCAAGCTTTAATATAGTTGAACAACCTCTATTCATGCACCGGGGCTCTTGGATTTTTTATGGTGACTCCTGGTAGTCGTGACGACAAAGGCTGTCCTGGGTTTGCTATTGGTGGGCTAGACACCATGGCTTTCTTTCGAAAGAATTTACGGCTTGAGCCTTGGGACATTCTTGCTGATTTTCAAATGTATGGAGCGAAAGGTGACAGTAGTAAGTTGGTCTATCTCCCTCTGAATTGTAAATGCTAATATTGTGGTATCCAGGGCGAAGGGGTATTGACTCTGGAGCTGAGCTCCGCGCTCAATGCACCAGTATGATATCGAGCAGCCTACGTATGTTAGCATTTGTTATTTTTTTTTTGCTACTATACTGACTACTTTTGTACTGACTACTTTATAGGTTTCGCAGTCTGAGAGCGTGTCCAAATGAACTACGACAGTTATGACACGGCAATTGTTCAAAGACTCAAGGTCAAGCTGGTTTGGCCCAAGGATATCAATAATGGTGCCATTATCAACCCAACCAAGCTTTCTATGGATGACGTCCGCAAGCTACATACACCATGCACTCGAGATCGGGACCTGTAAATGGGTGGAGTTAACAACGCAGGAGAGAGCAAGGCATCAGGAGGAGCATGAGAAGGCCATGGGATTAGGAAAACGAACTCAAAAGGAACGGTCTGACAAAGGAGTTGCGCGTGGCCCAAACAAACGCGCTCGGCATGCCAAACCCAACGAAAACGCAGCTCCCCAGAAACAAGCGCCAAAGAAGCAGAACCAGAAGAGAACGGCTAGCTCTAGGAAGACGGTGGAGGCCTTTAAGAGTGCTGAGTTTGTTGAGGATTATGAGGATGAGGCTGTGGATGGGCAGAGGAGCTGTAGTGGTAACTAGCTATGTCTCTTTGTCTCATTCGGTACCCATCGTACTCACATACAATTTTACACTATGTATTTATTGAAAAACAAGAGATTCGAGGTCTTGGACCATTAATAACCATATATTTGACTTAAGGAAGAGATATGTATTCCGAGTGACACCGTAGAATACTTTTTTCCATTTTTCTACAATTTTATTCGATGTACATATATACTCGCTGTTGTCGGGAGGGCGGGACAATGAGCGCAGAAAACAACAGTGACTAATCCATCGGGGAAGCGCCACCTGACCCGACAGATGTAATATATTTCATGTTGTAGTATAGTGTCAATTACAGTGACTGATCCGAGGAGGAAGCGCCACTTGGACCCGACAGATGTAATCTGTTTCATGTCGTAGTCTACTATAATTTTTTGCGAATTTTTACGATTTTACTTGATGTACATGCGTGCTCGCTGTTGTCGGGAGGGCGGGACAATGAGCGGAGAAAAAAACAGCGACTAATCCGACAGGGAAGTGCCACCCAAGCCCATGAGCGCCACCTGCGACAGATGTAATATATTTCATATCGAGTACAGTGTCAATTACAGTGACTGATCCGAGGGGGAAGCGCCACCTGGACCTGACAGGTGTAATCTACTATAAATTTTTTGCGAACTTTTACGGTTTGATGTACATGTGCTCACTGTTGTCGGGAGGGTGGGACAATGAGTGGAGAAAACAACGGCGACTGATCCGACAGGGAATTTTTACGATTTTATTCGATGTATATACATGCTCGCTGTTGTCGGGAGGGTGGGACAACAAGCGGAACCAATGACGGCAACTAATCCGACGGGGAAGTGCCACTCAAACCCGACGGTGACATCATAGCGATCCCTCCCACGACGCCTCCCATCGTCCCAGCTGCCAGAGCCCTCTGAAATTACAAAGTCCCTCCATAATTAACGGATAAATAACGCGCTATGGAGGGGAGGGGTCTAAGCTATCAGATCTGATAGGACCATATGATCCCTGGTCCTATCATATTTGGTCGCTTAGGTGGGCTTCACAGGTGTCTCAAAATCTTCTCAACCCTGTACTGCATTTAATCAGCTAGTTGGACATGGATCTGCAATCTGGTCCTCCACCCCTCAGATCTTGATGATTTTCTGTCCCCTTGGTACCAATCGAAAGCTACGTGAAGCAGCTAGCTGTGCATCTACTTTTTGTATTTTTGTGATGATTATTTTATGGGCCACCAACTTTTCAAGCAACAGGTCAAGCAACAGGTCAAGCAACAGGTCAAGCAACACTCAAGCAACACTCAAGCAACATCAAGCAACACTCAAGCAACATCAAGCAACAGTCAAGCAACATCCAGCAACAGCAAACCAACAGTGGAACAACATTTAAGTGCTATTAAAACCTATTGAAGCCATATTGAAGTCACTAGCATTGGCCTCAAAAAAATCACTACATAAATCAGGTTTAAAATTCAATCTGTGCTCAAAACTCATTGGACACTGCTACTGTCACTCAAGCTACCCTGGCTCAAGTAGCTTGAGGGTAGCCTGACTTCTAATTTTAGTGTGGCTGTGCTTATCCCAGTGTACTCAACTTCACTACACTTCATTGTACAACAAATTACTTGCATTGAAAGGTCCATTTATTGAGGAGATGGATATCATACTTACCACACCCTTTACTGCAAACTGGTTTAGCCTCTTCTAGGTCTCAAATGCTCAGTTTTGCTAGATTTTCCCAGCTGTATTAGATAGCTTGCTTTTTAAATATGCTAACTCAGAGAGAACAGAAACATCCTTATCAATGAGCTTTTATAATACAGAGACAATTGCAGTAGTTAGTGAACAGCACAGGTACCCTACAGATACTTTTGAGCTGACCCATACCTGAACAGGTATGGGTTTTCAGTGGGTCTGGTGGGTAACCCATCTGTTCTTGAGTGTGTCTAACTATTCTAATTCATTCCATATAATTACTAGCTGTGTTACCTACTATACTTATTGGCAGGTCAGACACCATATAAGTAATTGATATTAAGAGTGGCAGGTACAATGGGTCTGTCTCTACTGGTACAGGTCAGCACAGGTTTCCAAATCCATACCAGTGAGACCTGTACCCCACAACCTGCAGCAACCCATTGGCAATAGTTAAGCAAGCCAGAAAATATTCTGAAATTCAGACATATAAAAGGTGTTTCACAGATGTATAAGCAGGTGGCTCAAGAGTAGTTGGAGGTGGCCTGAATGTGGCTTGAGTGATAGCTTCAATTGTAGTGGTACAGGCAACAGTCAAGTCACAGTCAAGCAATGGTCAAGCACCAGGTCAAGCAACATCAAGCAACACTCAAGCAACACTCAAGCAACACTCAAGCAATGGTCAAGCAACAGATCAAGAAACATCAAGCAACACTCAAGCAACGTAGCAACACTCAAGCAACACTCAAGCAACACTCAAGCAACACTCAAGCAACGTCAAGCAACAGTCAAGCAACACTCAAGCAACATCAAGCAACACTCAAGCAACATCAAGCAACACTCAAGCAACATCAAGCAACACTCAAGCAACATCAAGCAACACTCAAGCAACATCCAACAACACTTCTCATAGGTCAAGCAACAGTCAAGCAACACTTAAGGGTAAGTTAAGCAACAGTATGAATAAAATATGGGCCACCAGCAATTCAAGCTACCAGCCTACTACTCCAAGTTAGCTATTACCTATTAAAGAGGCACATAATGCTCAGACATACTTAGCATCCACATAGTTGTGAAATTAGCTGGATGAATGTGACAATAAATTTATTTTTCTCAAACTTTTTTTTTCTATCTCTTCAATTTTAAAATTATGTACTTGACTGAGTGAAGGTTAAAGCAATTTGAAATGGAGAATGGGGTATGTATAAATGATATCTCCTCAATGAATGAGCCTTTCAATGTGAGTAACTTGCTGTAAAATGAAGTGTAGTGAACTTCACTACACTAGGATAAGCACAGCCACATCCAAAGTAGAAAGTCAAGCCATCCTCAGACTACTCTCAAGTGGATTGTACTCAAGCAACTTCCAAGTAATCTTTCAGCAGGGACAAGCAACAGTCAAGCAACTGTTGCTTGACCTGTTGCTTGAAAAACCATATGCCCTTATTTTATGACTAAATGACCAAAAGCCAAAATTGCATGGAACCGGGACAGAATCTGATGAATGACGTAATAATAGTGTCAGTCATCGCAGCTCACTGTTGACTGTCCTGCACGATGGACAACTGACTATCCCTTGCAAGCTCTTCAACGGCTGCTGTTCTTAGCCCTCATGATACATATTTCGCAGTTTCTATCTCCTCAAAGCCTTCTGCTGCGTGTCTTCCAGATGAATAATTCATCTTCAACTGCTGTAGACAGAACAGCATCCAAGGCATTTTGAGTCTTTTGAGCCACAACTTTTGGACGTGGACATGGAAGAGGACGTGGCTGAGGTGCAGGAGGTGGTAATGGAGGATTGGGAGGGTTCTGGCTGCTAGGTTGAGGGTTATCTTCTGGATTGTCTTCGCTTTCTGACGACATGTTGTCAAAATTGACTCCAAAGTCTTCACCTGGTGAGTCTGAATCCTCCTCTGACACTACTGCCTTCTTTCTCTTCCCTGTTTTGGATTGTTTTGCTGCCTTCTTTTTATTCTGCTCCTCTTTCTTACACTCCTTCTCTGCTGCTGCTGCTCTTCTCTTTGCTTCAGCCTGTTCTTGCTTCCGTACTTTCTCAGCCTCCTTCTCCCTTCTTGCCTGTTCCTTCTCAGCCTCTTTTCTCTCCTTTTCTGCCTGCTTTGTTATTCTTGCTTCTTCCTTTTCAGCATCCTTCTCCACTTTTTTCCTTTCCTTTTCAGCCCTATCCAATTCCTTTTGTTTTTCCTTCTCTGCTCTCTGCCTCTCGTGCTCTCCTTTTTTCAACTGGCACTGATTCTCTTCTTCAGCCTTTCTAGTTTTAGCCTGGTCTCACCATTTCTCTTTCAACCCCTTCATCACCTCTGTCCACTTCAGCTTCCACTCTTCATATCCCAAGGCTTCAAGATTTTCTTCTGCCGTCATGTGGTGACTACCACCAGTGTTTACAATTCTCTTTGTTGGTTTCTTTTTCTTCCAGAAAAGCTGCTCACATAAGTCGCCGTTCTCCTTGTCCATTAGTTTCTTCAATGCATAATCCCACTGCATTTGCTGACACACTTTCCCCAGCAGTTCATGTAACCTCTGGTTTTCCTCGTGAAGATCCTCCAATGATGTCTGATCTGCAGGTTCCGCTAGCCCTGCAATCCGAAAAAGATCCCTCAATGATATCCATGCCACGTACTCGTCACCTGTCTCATCAAGACTCATATCAAACCAAGATACATCCCTCTCTTCTGATGCTGACGAGATTGTCTGTGAGGCTGTGCCTGCTGGGACCAACCCAACTTCAGCTGCTTGGGGTTCCACAGTTATCGTCGCAGTCTCATCAGCTACCAACACAACTTCAGCTCCTTGGGGTCTCACAGTCATCATCTCTGTTTCATTGGCTACTGACAGTTCCACAGATGAGAGTGGTGATGAAGAACGACTGAGTGTGTTGTGTATGGGGACGAGGAACTCTGGCAGTGCAGTGCTGATGGGCTGGGAAGACTGAGTGGTTGTGTTGAGTGATGCAGCAAATTTCCATTCTGGTGATATGCCATACAAATTCGCGGTAAATAACCCAAAACTAGCGCTAATACATGTCTAAGTTACTCTTAAATGGATAATAAGGACTAGAGTAAGTCCCGAACTGCTAGTCAAAGTACTAGGAATTAGGTGTATAACCTAAGGGATGTTAATGGGCAATACTTACAGATAAGAATAAGACTTGTTCAAAGTATTATAACAGATACATACTAAGGGATACAGCTATAGTAGCAGACCCACCTAACTACAAAGTCTACAAAGACTTAACAAACCTGCTATAGCGGCCTAATACTGCTAGTATGACTCAAGGGATAGAGAAGGAGGAGAAACGCCCCTATTCATGGGTACGTGTTGGCATTACAAACCCAGATCGAAGGCTTAAACTGCTAGATCCGAAAAGACACGTCACCATCGGAGAATTTGGATATACGGGATTCTAACCCGGATATATACCAACTTGCGGTGCACATCTACAGATGATTAGAAGGGCAAACTGACACAATAGTTATATCAATAGAAAGCTAGAATCCATAGCTTTCAGATGGTACAAAGGGGATGAACTAGCGGCAACAATACTAAGTGTCTAAAGTGTTGCGAAGTTCACTAACGTAATAAGGTCCAAAGTAGAGGGATTACTGATTCGGGCATAAGTATTACTGAAAGCAGTACTTACCGGAGATCACTACAGATTGGCGTCTTAACGATGAGGGCGGTACTATCCTTTGCTATACTACACTAGTTCGTAAGGCTTGAGCATTACTATTGAAGAGCTGGACTCAGATTAGCAGTGTACAAGTTTAACTAGCGGTATAAAGGGATAAGTATATGTTCAAAGCTATAGAGAACGAGAGGCAGAAACTAGATATGAGAGTATCCTAAACCCACAGGATTAGCGGTATTCCAAAGGGTAGTCATAAGTGGAGCTATCTGAGTCAGGTAGGCTACGGCCACCAGCACCAGAGAGTACCCTACTAGTAAAGAGAGTGGAGCAGGGGACAGAAAAATCCCTACTACAAAAATTAGATAATATTCAAGTTTCCTGTATACCCTAATTAGAAGGTACCTACTAGATCCAGTAGTTACTACGCTCACAGACTAGCAGTTAGAATAGATTTTCTGTTTTCTTGGATATATTTTAGCGGACATTGAAAAGAAATGTAAAACTGTATAGTTGTAGCTACGAGTAGTATAAAAGGACCAGGTATTACTAGTAGCTACCTAAGCAACGGACTGTAGAGTATCAGGATTCTCCCTATCTAGCGGTAGAGACTGTGAAACATTGACAAGAGCTTCTAAACAAACTTATCATACTTGTGTGGAGTCTAAACATACAGTGTTGGTTAAATCAGTGTTGAGTATATTTGTTGGTTGTTTTGTGTTCATAACTTGTGTCCTCAAGACTTGGAAACTGTGTCTAAGGCATTGGCACCTTCAAATAGAATTGAGCTGGTTGAATTGATATTGTGTGTGTGCCTTTGTGCATTTGTGTGTTTTGTGACAATAGCCTTTGTGTGTGCATCTGCGCAAACCTTTACAAGAATCCCCCAAAAGATCTCCAAACTGTGGACTAAATTGAAGAGTATTCTACTTACTAGATATGCTCGCAAAACAAATCGTATAGGTTTTTCTGGTTGTGTTCTGTGTGCTAAGAGCACTTACTAGAGAAACAGCCTATTATACTGGAGCCCACTGCGAGGGGATATCACTTCAGTTTATTCTATACTACGAGATCACTTGAGCTTAATGGCTCTAACCAAAAGTTGTCCAAATACAAGGTCTTAACGACCATCGAGACAGCACCTATTGGAAGGCAAACCCTCCTAAAAGAAAAACCCCCTAAACAGAGGAATGCAACTAGTGAGCCTTCGTCGAGTACGAGACCACTAGAGGAAGAACCTGTTGTTTATACTCCATATCCTTTAAAACCGTGGCAACGAGAGCAGAGTTGTGCAGTTGCAAAGAAGAAAACCAGCAGAAAACCAAAGAAGCAGAGAAAAACCGTGGCATCTCCTGAACCAACAGTAGAAACCCCGGAACCATCTACTTCTACTAGCACTGCCAGAGATCTTTCAGTTGCGCCTTCTGAGTTGACACCGGAAGACGAGTTAGGGCTTGATTACATTGAGCAACAACTCAACAGAGAATATCAACAACAATTAGACTGCTAGAAGTCGAAACAATGGCTGAAAAAGTGAAAACAACTATTCCTGGGCTTGAAGTGAGTCCAGAAGCCTTGAGAGCTACCCAAAATGACAAATTGCCAAAAGCCAAGAAAACAGCTCCTTGCTTTGACAAAGAAGAACCGGAAAACTTAGAACGGTACTTCTCAGAAATCGAAGGAATCTGTGAAGACTTGAACATTGATCTAGAGGCGATGAAGTACATGGAGTACAAAACCTGCCAATGTCATGAAGAGGGTGCCATTCCACATAGTACAAATTGGGAGGATTTCAAGAAGCAACTTAGGAAATGTTACCCCGAATCAGTTGGTGGCATTAACGGAAGCGTTAATAGGTTAAAAGCCATAGCCGCTAGAAATGAAGGGATAACTATCCTACAGAGAGAATGTCTACTAGTGTATATTCGAGAATTCAAGCTCGAAGCTAAAAGCAGACGATTTCAAATCAACAAGCTGTCAAGTACTTCATGAGTGCATTAGATTCCGAGTTGAGGAGAGCTATGATTCTTTTCTTACCAGGGGTTGACGACGAAAATGTGGAAGACCCATTCTCACTAGAGGTGGTAATACAAGCTGCTAAAAGTGCCTGTAACAACCACATCGCAGCATTGATTAGTCTTGGTGTAAAGAGCGTTCCCACGCAGGCTGTTGGCGTAAAAACAGTACGAGAAAAGACAATCGAGACTTGTATGACTAGGGCTAAAGCGGAAAGCCCACAACAAGATGAATGGATGATGAGAATGTCTGCATCTAGCAATGTTAACAATGGGAGAATGAAAGATCTATCTGAGAAGATAGAGCAGAATACGACAATATTGGCGAACTTAGCCAAATTGTTAATGAATCAGCAAAGTAGCGGTTCTTGTAGTTCAAACAATAATGCTGGATATAGTGGTAACCCTCGTGGATATCCTTCTAATGGAGGATATACAAACCCACCAATCAAGCGGCAGGAAACAAGAAATGTTTTTTTTGTGACAGTCCGGAACATATGGTGCCAGACTGTGAAGTACAACAAGAGTACTTTGATAAGAAGTGGCTCATTAGAAATGAACAAGGTCGAGTACGTCTTAGAGACGGAAACTATGTACCTCAACAGTACAATGGAGACACTGAGTCAAAGGCTCAGAAGATTGCGAAGATCACAAAAGAAAAAGGCTGGGACAAGAAGAATGTAATGTTCTCTTCGATTGAGGAAATGGAGGAGGCTTATGCTGAACCCCCTCCTAACTTCAGTAGTTTCATGGGCAAAATGACGACTATGATGAATTCGCTAGACAAACGCCATAGAGAGCTTGAAATGGCGGAAGAACAAAGAAAGGATGAGCTTGGTCTCATTCATAAGTCGCTAGAACAGCTTGTGTCAGGAAACTAAGAGCTCTGAGGATAGGGTCCGAAGAGGCTGAAACCATCTCCCAGCTCATCAACAAAGAAAAGAAAACCCTTGAGGAGAAAACTACTAAGGCTCGAACGAAACCGGTGGTTGAAGTACCTTTGGTTAGGTCCATCCTGAAGAGAAATGAAAAATCTAAAACTTATGTCCCACCACACAAAAGAGTGGAAGAAGAATCAGAGTCTGAATCAGAGACTGATTCACTGCTAGTGGCAAAAGCTATCGAACCTAAAGAAAAAGGATCTAGCGGTAGACCCTTCGGCAAGAATATGCCAGTAAACAGGGAAAAGTTGGCAGGTTCCAACTTGTCGAGAAAACGTCAACCGCTAAAGTTGTAACAAGAGAGCAACCTAAAAAGATCCATCCTCTATTAGATGGAGTAGAAGATTTGAGAGAGCCTTTGTTATTGACTGGCATAGAAGAAAGAATAGTGGACAAAATCTTATGAGATATAACTATGCAAGCAGCTGAAGTAGTAGCAACGTCTCCTGCAGTAAAACGCTTGTTAAAGAGAAGGTTGAACAACTTAAATGTGAAACCTAGAATACGCAAGAGGAAGGTTCAAGTCAATAAACTAGCGGTAGCAGAAAATGAAAGAGATCCTGAAGAGGAAATCTACTTCGCAGTTGAAGACTTTGAACAACCATCTATGGAAGTCTTTGTACAAGGCAAAGGTAGATTACCGCCAAATTCTATTGTCCACCGAGATGTGGTAGAACAGTTCTTGAAACACAGACCAGAAGAGAAAGGAAAGCGACTAGTTATCGCGGCAAGACTGTTTGATGACTTACGAGTTACTTATCCTACTATCAACAGATCTAGTCAACAAGTAGAGTGTATTATGGATAATGGTTCTCAAATAGTATCTATGAATACTAGCGTAGCTGCAGGATTAAACCTAGCTTGGGACCCAGATCTAGTTATACATATGGAAAGTGCTAATAGTACTGTTTCCCCTACTAGAGGATTGGCTAGAAATGTACCTTTCAAGTTTAGCGACGTAAAAGCTTACCTTCAAGTCCATATTATGGATGATTGTCCTTATCAAGTGCTACTAGGTAGACCATTTGATGTACTATGTGAAACCTCGGTAAAGAACACCAAGGAAGGGGGTCAGTTTATTACTGTTCACGATCCTAACTCAGATCGTAGGTGTACGATTCCTACTTACGCTAGAGGACAGAAGCCTAGAATTCTACCTCCACTAGTAGAGAAGTTCGTAGATCAAGAAACTGGTGAAGAAGTTCCCCTCCCTTTGGAAGATAGTGAAGGAGTAAAAGAAGAAGAAAAGAAGGAAGAATCAAAGGGAGAGAACCCTGAATCAAATTTTCAAGGGTCCTTGATGAACTGTTAGAGTTGCAGGGAGAGGTAGCCCTTTCCTTTGAAATAGATGAGAAAGGAGAAATCATGATTAGCGGTTTCACCGCTACTCGGAATAAAAGCTTTACTAAAGATGAACTTAGTGAAGCATATGTATTTGCTTCTTTAAATGCGATGGAAGAGAAAGATCCTAAGGCGAGCCAGCTATTACAGCAATATAAGGCTCAGTGAAACTCTAAGAATCCAAAGATAGTCAACGCCAATATGTTTAATAGAGCAGCATCGTCTCCGACTAGCGGAACGAATGCGACAGAAACTAGCAGTGACGAAAAAGATGTAAAGAGTGCCTTTGGAAAATACAAGTCAGTAGTGGATAAGGTTAAGCCAGTTAAGACTGACTTACCGCCAGAATTCAGGATAACAAGGAACATAACTGGCGATCCTTTAAAAGATATACCAGAGTTACCTACGAATCCCCCTGAGTTCACGCCTGGCGAAAGATACACACAAGAAAGGAAGGAAATCATTGATCAGAATCATCCTGAAGGCTTTCTATGGCCTGAAGAAAGGAAACTGTTGCATGTACTTATGAAGTTACAAGAACTTGGCTTTGCGTGGAAAACAGAAGAAGCTGGGAACTTCAAAGTGCCAATCAAGTTAGCAGTTATCCCACATGTACCCAAAAAGGAAAATATGTGGAGATCTGTGAACTCATCAAGGAAAAGATAGCAGCAGGTACTTACGAGCCATGTAACGGAAGTTACAGAGGGAAATGGTTCTGTGTCTTAAAGAAAGATGGCAGAGTTCGGATTGTACATAGTCTTGAACCTTTGAATAAAGTAACTATTCAACACTCAGGTGTGCCACCAGCAACTGTGGATGTGGCTAGAGAGTTTATGGGAAGAGCTTGTCTAGGAACACTAGATATCTTCGTTGGTTACGACCACAGATATATAGATGAATCCTCAAGAGATATGACTGCTTTCCAGACGCCATTTGGGTTGCATAGGCTGGTTGAACTACCTATGGGATGGACTAACTCAGTTCCTATATTCCATGATGTTACTTATATTCTTAAAGAAGAGATACCTCATGTTACTATTCCTTATGTAGATGATGTACCACTAAAAGGACCAGCGTCTAGATATGAGACTGAAGACCCAAAAATCCGGGCATAAGGCGTTTCGTTTGGGAACACTTCCAGAATGTGAATAGAATCATTCAGAGAATGAAGTACGCTGGTGGTACTTTCTCTGGGAAGAAGACTTTCTTGTGTAACCCAGAAGCCACAATTGTAGGCCACAAGTGTACTTATGAAGAAAGAGAACCAGATGAAAAGACTGTGGAAGTAATTAGACAATGGCCCGAGCCTAAAGACCTTTCTGAACTAAGAAGTTTCTTAGGTACTGCAGGAACTTTGAGGGTCTATGTAAAAGATTATGTGGAAATAGCAGGACATCTAACCAAGAATGTACCATGGCAGTGGACTAGCGTTGAACAGTCGGCCTTTGATAAAGTCAAAGTAGCGATTACCATAGCGCCACCGCTAAAAGCAGTGAAGTACAATCATGCAAAAGGAATTGGATTAGCGGTAGATACTTCCTACAAAGCTATGGGGTATTATCTCTTTCAAGAAGATGAGCTAGATCCTAAGAAGAAGAATTATCTATACTTCGGATCTATAAGACTCAACGATAGAGAAGCAAGGTTCTCACAACCAAAAAGAGAGCTTTACGGGCTAAAACTAGTGCTTGAAGACTCTTTCTACTATACTTATGGATGTTGAGATCTAGTTATATTAAAGGAATGTTGGATAATCCTAGTATGGGTCCTAACGCTACTATCAATCATTGGATCGAAGACATTAGGAAATATCAGTTCAAACTAGTGCATGTGAAAAGCAAGACTCACATATTAGCAGATGGATTGTCTAGAAGACCTTCATCTGAGTGTTTGGAAGTACCTAGAGCTCAACCTAAAGTCGAAGAAGACGAAATGGATAAAGATGATGGGCTTCCTTTACGATTCCGTATGGGTGAAGACAAAACTGAAGCACTGTATGAGTTTGAGGACTTTAAGCACCTCATTGATACTAGGGGAGGCTACTTAAATGGATTGGCGAAAGAAATAGAAACTATAGAGGATGAAATTCAAGAAGTGTTGGATGAAGAAAGAGTTCTGTCTGTCAGACGACAGAAACTGGCGGAATCTATGAGACTTGTAGAAATAGGAGTAATGGAGAACACTACCACTTACTCTCAGTTTGCGCAAGTAGCAGTTTCACTGCCAAAAGATGAAGACTGGTTAGCTGAGCATCCGTATAGCGAGTGTCATAGGTCGGCAGAAGCCAAAGACTTAGATGAAATAATACCGCTAGTTAAGGAATACTTATCAGACCTGTCTGAATCTACCTTAAAAGAGGTAACCGCTAAAAGAAAGAGACGAATAATGAAGAAAGCTAAGCAATTCTTCCTTGATGAAGAAGGGTGACTGTATTGCAGAAATACAGAGATTAACGGTCAACACCAACTTTACATACCTAAGGAAAAGAGGATGTACATGATGCACTCAGCTCATGATCATCTTGGACACAAAGGTGTATATGCAACTGACGCTATTATCTCTAAGAGGTTTTGGTGGCCAGATATTGAGAGAGATGTACAGTAGTTTGTATCGACTTGCGAAGAGTGTCAAGCTTGCCGGTTGAGACTACCAAAGATCCCACCTACGTTAACGCATACACCGTCACTATTCCAGAAAGTACATGTAGATACGTTCAAAGTCACACCTGCTAGTAATGGATGCAAGAATGTAGTCCATGGTCGATGTGCTTTATCTAGATGGTCTGAAGGAAGGGCTTTAAAACATGATACCGCTAAAGCTATTGCAGAATGGTTCTTTGAGGATATCGTGTGTAGATGGGGAGTACCAGAAGAAGTGGCTACGGATAATGCCCCACAAATGAAGAATGTTCTTCAATAGCTAGAAGATAAGTATAGAGTTAGAGGTATTCGTATCTCAGCATATAACTCTCAAGCCATCAGAGTTATCGAACGCGCACACTTTGACATTCGACAAGCGCTAGTAAAAGCTACTGGCAGTGACTTAAACAAATGGTATTGTGGGCAGATAGAGTAACACCTAGGAAAGGTCTAGGATGTTCTCCTTACTTTATAGCTTTGGGAGCTGAACCCATACTACCGTTCGACATAGTAGAATCGACTTGGTTAGTTAAACTACCGGGACAAGTCTTAACTACAGAAGAGTTAGTAGGTTATAGAGCCCAAGCTCTGGCAAAGCATAAAGTTCATGTTGAAGACATGATTTGACGTGTAAACGATCGTAAAAGAGCAGAATTAAAGAGATTTGAGAAGAAGTATAGGAATGTGATTAAAGACTGGGACTTTAAACCTGGAACACTAGTTCAAGTTCGGAACACTCGTATCGAGAAAAGCCTAGATAAGAAAATGTATCCAAGATACATTGGACCCATGATAGTTATCAAGCACACTCGAGGAGGAGCATATATCTTAGCGGAAATGGACGGAACTGTCCTACGAGAAAAAGTAGCGGCATTCAGAGTCATTCCTCATAAAGCGAGATATGAACCCATTGGACTACCTTCAGACATACATAAGCTAATAGACTTGAATCCTGAACAGCTTAGAAGTATGGTAGAGGAGGACGATCCAACTGAGGAGTTGTCGACCCCAGGCGAAGACTATATCTTTGCTCAAATGCCTAAACTGAGACCACTGCAGTATGACTCTAGCAGTGAACTGAAAGTAACTGGTGGTGAACTCGAATCAACTGAAACAGCGGAAGAAACTGAGATAGTAGAAGAACAAGAAGACGGGACTAGCGATGAAGAAACTATTCGTAGACCTAGGACTCGATCTAGTAAAAAGAGATAGGATGGATTACAAAAATCCACACCTATCAGCAGTGGGTAACGTTTGTTCCATAGGGGCAATCAACCGCTACAGATTCAAGGCGTTACCAACACTGCGGATAGGTGATGGAATACGTAAGTCCTTGGAATCGAACCAAGTACTGCGGAAGACAGGCAACTAAGCGCATCAGATCCCGCTGTGTTAACCACTACACCAGACTCACTGATGATCTTAACAATGACCCAGACTAGGTACTAGCAGTAACCACTAGTTGCAAAAAGTTGAAGTCGCCAAGCGACGTTAAAGGTAGAAAGTTGAAGCAAGGAGTCTTAAGTGTTAAAATCCTTCTTGAAGTATCTACTATACAAACTGGTAGCTACTTCTCCGATATCTAAGTACTGGCATTCTTGGGATGAACCCACTGGTGGTTAAGTGTAACGACTACTGCTAGAATGAGACGAACCATAAGAAGCAGAAAAATGTGAACTAAACAGAATTACTTACCGGCTAACGGAGTATCCCGGAATGGGGATCTCAGCCCAGGGCATATCTTGGAACAAATCGTATTTGATCTCCCGAGCCACATACATTTTGGATTTTGGGCTAGGAATGGTCTAAGGTCAGAACTAAGGATCGAGAGAACCACTAGAATGACAAACATACAAGTGGCTCATGGACTTCATGACTCGAAGGCGATGAGTAGGTCTAGCCACCAATTGAACGTCGGATTTGGCACATGATTGGTGTTCAGTAACCAGTACAGTATCGCTGAGTGTACGTTTGAGTGCTAGACTATGAGAATAGCCTTTGAATTCCAACGATCGACGGTGACAGACACAAAGCAAGAGTCAAGCCCAATGGCTGAGAATGCAATAGATGCAAGCCATTAGCAGTGTACTAATCAGCTTTTAGTTGGGGGGAGGCAAAGGCAACAAAGGCAACAAAGTCAATCTCCTACCAAGAATTAGCGACGTTAAAACATCCTAACTGGAACATCTATACTGCGAGTTCGGATATCAAAGGAAAACTGTGGAAATTGATGTTTGAAATAATGGACTCGAATGCGTCTGAGTAGAACTTAGACGTCATACGAGTTTACTTTGGCGGTACTCAGGAGTGTCACCAGAAAACAAATGGAGACAACAATTTACAATTGACTTGGAACTAGCGAGACAGTACTAAGTACTAGGTTATGCTACGAACTACATAACTAAGTGGACTTAAAAGAAGCAGTGGCTACATTAGCAATGGGGATAACAGACCCAGAGCCCTCTTTACCGTTGGGGGACAAACCATTAAGTTCCTCTTTAGTGGCAGAAGCCTTGTCTTCGATCTCAGTGTGAGCCAACTTGGCTTCGATCACAGACACAAGGTTATTGTACGAACCACGGTAGTGACTAGCCAGGAAGTGCATCTGGTGAGCCACAGAGAGTAGCTTGTTGCGTAAGAAGTTCTGCAATGCATTTAGAGACTCATCTGGGAGTTTGTGATAATCAAAGAATGTCCCAATGTTAGTCTTGCGGAGCAGATCCTCAGGAGTCTCAATAGGTTCTAAAAGTGAATGTTAAGTCCAGGCAGATCCTAGGAACGGACCCGGGCAGAAGTCTTAAGTATGGAAGAAGGGTGGAGTAGGTTTCCAGACGAAACCGGAATGAACAGAAGAGAGTTAGGATAGGAATGAAGTCGGAGGACTTAAGTTGAATGGCACTATGAGTACCACCTCACTAGTTGTCTTAAGTCAGAATGATAGGAACGATTGGGAGACCAGCTAAATCGATTTTAGACTTGAGCTATCTACTACAAAGTTGCTAGCTTAAGTATTAATCCGGAAAGGAACGGAACCTGATAGGAGCAAATCAGAAATGAAAGGTAATGTAACTAATAAAGGAAGTGAATAGGGAAACGCTAAATTTGCTATCATCGTGAGAAAACCCTATGTCAAAAAGGAAAGGGGAGCATATGGTGCTCATGGATATTAAGAGGAGCGAGTGGAGAGAAGTGGAAACTGTGGAGAGAAAGCATAAGGACAATCTGGTTAGCATCTGAGATAAATCATAGCCTTCCGGATAGGATCTGAGGTGGAGATTAAATGTGGGGATTAAAAGTGGAGTTCGGATATGAATCGGAAATGAAATGATAGGAAAGAGTATCGGATCGAGCGGGATGAAACTTTGGAAGAGAGAAAAGAAATATAAGATAAAAGATCGGAAAAGGTCCAGAACGACTGGAAAGTGGCATGGAAGCATAGGTATTACAGTATCCCCCTCTTAGGCCTCGAGCCCTCGAGAGGCATGGAAAGGCATAGGATCCGTAAGGAGAATGAGTTTGAAAAAATTGTGGCTAAAAATAGAAAAAGGGTGGACCCTAGATCGAACAATAGAACAGAAAGAGGACCGGATGGGACGGGTGCAGTTGAATGTTGCCTAATAAGGTAAGATGAAAATAAAATTTAGATGGTCTGTGCACGGTTTTGGAACTATAAATTGCGCAAGCCTTTGGAACACTCTGAAACCAACTTCGACAAAATTTCCTCATGTCTGCCTCTACTTCCAGCACCTCTGCCACCACCCCTTACGTCCCTCTCGACGTCGCCAGCAAGGTCACCGAAGCCCTGGATGAATGGGAAAAGACCAATGCCACCTCCGAACGTCTTGAAAACTCCCCCCCCCCCCCCCCCCGTATGAAGAGCAAGTAGTCCCCAGGAGGGCAGAGCAAGCAGAGAAGGATCGGATCCGTGGAGAAAACGATGCGGCGCAGAAGATGAAGGATGCGTATGACGATGCAAAGGATGCTTGGGACGCCTGGAAGGAGAGCAGGGATAATATTGAGAAGGCAGCGAAGGAGAAGTGGGAAGCAAGGGAAAAGAAGCGGTTGGAAAAATGGACGAAGGAAAAGGAAGCGAAGGAAAAAGAGGAGAACAAGAAAGAGAAAGGAAGTCAGCCGGTGAAGCTGGAGAAGAAGAAGGTGAAGAATGTTCCAGAGGTCGTGGTACCTGAGGCGGGTCCGAGTAAGAAGGCGCAGGGAAAGAGGAAAGCCGGTGATGAGGTGGAAAGTCCCTGGGTGAAGCGGAAGCATTGGGATGAGGACTGGGAGAGTGATGAAGAGTCCGAGCCAGGCTTTGACATTACAACGATGGAGGAAGATGCCCTGGTCCCGGAGGTGAGTTGTTTCCGTCTTTTCCTGTTCTTATGCTGACCAGATTTTTGATAGCTGTGTTCCCGGTGTATCACCAATGGCAAGTCCTGCAAGGCCCAAGGCAAGGGTAGAGCTGCGTGTACCAAGTGTGCGAAGCTGAAGTCTGCCTGCAACCTGACCAGTCGGAAACACGCCATTCCCGACATCTCCCTCCTCTGCCAAATCCAAATGGCCCAACTTCGTCATCTCATCCACATCGGGGAGGTGTTGGATTCCGCCTGTACGCAGTTGCAGTTGATGGTCCTGTCAGTGGAAGAAGAGGAATGGTCTGGGATGGAGGAACAGCTCCTTCAGTTGCCAGATTTTATCAGTGGAGGGTCGAAGAAGTCGAAGAAGAAACCGAAGTCGGCAGCGACGGTGGGTCAGGATTAGGGAGTGAGTCAGACACGTCGGAAAAGGACTATGCATGGACTTTGAACACAGATTTTATGTAGCATGTAGATACTCGACCAGACCCGGATGGGCATTTTGTATTTTGTTACTCAACCGGACCCGGATGGGCAAAACTTTCTTGGAGAAAATTGTGTGATGCGAGTTGAACCCAGAATGGAACGAAAGGAATGAAATAAGTAATGAAATATGATGTGTGAAGAAAGCCAAAAGAATCAGTTTAAAGGAAAACACGTAACGAAAGGAAATGGTTAATTAAAGGTAGATTGTGATTGTAAATGTGATGAAATTGGAGTAGCGGTTGGAAAGACCGGAATTGAAAATTCAGTTGAGGACAGCATAGCGAAAGAAAAGAAAAAATTATAATGGAAGCGGACCGGGCTTCTTCGGATTTTTCTTGTGAAATTCTTCAATCGCCTCATCAGCTGTAAGCTCATCCGCCGGAAGCCATGAGAATTCCTTGTCTGTCCCTTCATAACCTGACCACTGTACCAAATACAAAAGTGGACATTTCCGACAGCGCCAATCGACTTTAGAGTTGAGAATTTCAGTGATCTCATATTCAAGTTCACCTTCAATCTCAACTGGAGCCAGCGGATCCAGAATACGATTTGGGATAGTGTTGGGCACAGCGGGTTCGAGTTGGGAGACATGGAAAACGGAGTGGATACTGCAGAGATAGTTGGGGAGCTTAAGCATATAGGATAAGGAGCTAGGACAGGCAATAACCTTGAATGGACCAAGAAACTTTTCGGAAAACTTCGGAGTTGGTCTTGTAGTTTTGATATGTTTAGACAATACAAAGACCTCGGAATCGATAGGGATTTCTGGTAAATCCAGATGTCGTTTGTCAGCCTGAATTTTGTAGCGTTTCTGAGCTTCCCAAATCTCTTCCTGAAGGAAACTGTGAAATTCCTCTAGGTTGACAACAAAGTGATGGGTGTGCTCAGAAGCAAGATTGTAATCCGGATGGATTGTGAGATTTAGGGTGGAAGCCCTTATTAGCGAAGAAAGGTGTGATTCCGGTGGAAGCGTTCGGAGCATTGTTATAGGCGAACTCAGCAATGGGAAGTAATGTATCCCAGTTGTCCTGTTGATAGGAACAATAGATCTGGATATACTGCTCGAGTGTCTGATTAGTATGCTCTGTCTGTCCGTCAGCTTCCGGGTGAAAACCCGAAGTGAAGTGAAGTTCCATATCCAAGGCTTTTCCGAGAGATCGGAAGAAGTGGGAAACGAATTCGGAACCCCGGTCGGAAGTGACATGGCTAGGAACACCATGCTTAGAAAAGACGTGAATAACAAATAGTTCCGCTAGTTGTTCCGAGGTGATAGTGTCGTGGGTCGGAATGAAGATTCCCTGTTTCGAGGCACGTCTACAATCACCAGAATAGCTGTAAAACCATTGGAATCCGGTAATTGCTCAATGAAGTCCATAGAGATAGAATCCCAAGGCCGGACTGGTATGGGAAGGGGTTTGAGAAGACCATAGGGTCGATGTCGTCGAGGCTTGTTACGCCCACAGACCATACAGGAAGCGACATAGTCCTGAACAAATTCCCTAATCTTTGGCCATGTATAATGCCGTCGGATTAAGTCTAGGGTCTGGTTCTGTCCGAAATGTCCTGCAAGGGAATGATCGTGGTGTTGATGTAGTACATGAAGCCGAAGGTCAGATCCAGCGGGAACATAAATCCTGTCGTCCAATCGTAGAAGACCAGATTCATCAAGTCTCCATCGGGGAGCGTTCGGATCCTCAGCTAGTTTGAGGCTAGCTACTGAGGCCGGATCCGAAGCGTAAGATTCCCAGATTGTAGAATGGAGTTTTTCGATATCCATGATGACTGAAGCACGGAGTACTGGCCTTCCAGGAATGAGGCTCAGAGCGACTCGGAAAGTTGTTCCTGAGTGAATACTGGACGGAAATTCTGTGGATTAACCTTGGCATAGCCACTATCCCCCTCTTTTGGGTAGACATCCCATCGTCTAGTAAGTGAATCTGGTTTCACACCGAGTTTTCCAGGTCGGAACTGGATGATAAGGTTGAACACGGAAAGATACTCGGACCATCGGACTTGTCATCTGGTAAGAATCTTGGTTGTTGAAAAATATTCAAGATTTTTATGGTCAGTGACGACGTCGATAGGAGATCCGGACCCTTCCAGGTAGTGTCGCCAAATACGGAATGCTTCAAAAATTGCAAGCAATTCCTTGTTGTGGACATTGTAATTGAGTTCGGCAGACTGAAGGGTGCGAGAGTGGAAAGCAATGGGATGGATTTCTCTGGAATCGTAGCGGAGCGAGAGGATTGCAGCTATTGCATAGTCAGAAGCATCAGTTTCGACAATAATAGGAACATTAGGAACCCAGTGACCAAGGATCAGAGCGGAAGTGAAGGAATGTTTAAGATATTCAAAAGCTTTCTGACATGCTTGTGTCCAATTCCAATGGGAAGCTTTTCGGGTGAGACAGGTTAAGGGTACGACAATATCTGAATAGTTATATATGAAACATCTGTAAAAATTACAGAATCCAAGGAAAGATTGGATATCCTTGACTTTCCGTGGAACGGGCCAGTCTAGGATTGTTCGGATCTTGGCTGTATCCATCATAAGCCCTTCAGGGGAGAGAATGTAGCCTAGGTATTCCACTGTATCAACGGAAAAGAAGCATTTTTTGGGATTTACAAAGAGGCCATGCTGGCAGAGACGCCGGAAAACCTCTCGTACATGCTTCTGGTGATCTTCCTCGTTGTCTGAATAGATGAGGACGTCGTCGAGATAGACGATGACGGTAACGTCGAGGAGATCGGAAAGAATGTCATTGATGAACCGTTGGAATGCAGCGGGAGCGTTGCTAAGACCGAAAGGCATTACTTTCCATTCAAAGGATCCGTAACGGGTCCGGAAAGCAGTTTTCCATTCGTCCCCTTCGGCAATGCGGACCAAGTGGTAAGCGTGATGGAGATCCAACTTGGTGTAAATTTTCGCTCGCCTAGGAGTGTCTAAAAGCTCGGAAATGAGTGGAAGCAGATACCTATCCTTTTTCGTGATAGCATTGAGGCCACGGAAATCAACGCAAAGGCGAAGTTCCCTGCTTTTCTTTTTCACAAAGAGGACCGGAGCCGCAAACAGAGAGAACGAGGGTTTGATAAACCCCATAGAGAGGTGTTTGTCTACGAATTTCCGTAATTCCCCAAGTTCCCTATCGGATACTGGATAGATCCGGGCAACTGGTGGAGGCGCACCCTCAACCAAATCGATTTTGAGGTCGTAGAGACGGTGCAGAGCCAGTTTATCCGAGAGTCCTTTGTCAAAAACATCGGAAAAGTCAGTGAGATAGTCAGGGACCACAGGCGGATCCTTCGGTTCCAGCTGTGCAGATTTTGTGGAAACCTCAGGTTCCGTAATAAGACGGAGAGCCATCAGTTCCAGCTGATCTATTTTACAACAGCGTTGGAAAGCTGCTGCTCCGATGATGGAAATTTTGGAATCCTGTATGGATGAAGCCATTTGAGTGACGGAAGGATAGGCCAGGATGGTTTGGATGGTTTAGAGTGAGTAGATGGCTTTGAAGCCAGAAACGGTATGGAAACCGGAGAACCCAGGTCAGCCATTGAAGGTGACTCACAAGGTTCAGAGCTTGGGTGAACAGCAACAGGTTCAGGTTTTCGGAATGCGATGGTTCCTTTTACCCAATCAACCAACAGGTTGTAGCAGGAAAGGAAACTATATCCGAGAACGCCCTTACAAGTTGAGTCAAGATTGGTGACGTAGAAGTCGAGTGGAATTCACTCTCCCCCCAGAAAATAAACGGAAAGATGGCATATTTTATTAAGTACACAGGGGACAGATCCATCAAGAAGGCGTAGACAAACGGGAGATATGGAATGGGTAGGTAGGGAATGTTTGGAAACATATTGAGTGTCTATGAAGCAGTCAGATGAGCCAGAGTCTAAAAGAGACGGAAAAGAGACGGAAGAATCAGAAGACATTGATAAAGGAATAGATAATGGTAATACAAGGGATTTAACGGAAAGAGCAGCAGCATTGAGAGTAACCTCCTGGTTGGCACGATCCCGGTCAATGCAACTCCAATCTCGTGCCGAGGCATCAGAGCTGCGGACTATTTTGGGGACTGTGCGGAAGCAGTACCAGACTCGGATGCGGGCGTTTCCGTGTTTGCCGCGCGACCACGAGCCTTGTTAGCTGACTTACGCTTATTACAATCATCGATTGAGTGTTTTCCGCCACAGAACATACAGAGATTGTTCTTTTTGCGACAGTCCTTCTCGGCCTGAGACAGTTTCCCATCTTTCCCGAGCTTGCTAGCCCAGGGTTTTTTGGAGGGTTGGCCAGAAGTCGATGACGCGGAAGATGTGGAAGTCGTAGTCGTCGGGGTGATGTTAACCTGCAAAGCTCCAGTCTTGGTTTTACCGGAACCTGAGGATTTGCCGGAACCAGAGTTTCCGCCACCTGAACCTTTCCCTTTGGAACTACCCTTTCCACCCGAAGAATTTTCGCGTTTTTTCTCCGCTTGGCGACGCCAGTAGCGGGAATCCATACGGAGGACTTGGGCTTTAAGGAGGGAAAGTTTCTCTTCTTTGATAGTGAGGGAAAGCGCATCCTTGAGATGCGGAGCCAACCCCTTCTTGAAGAAGTGTCGAAGAGAGCTTTCGTCCCAGGGAACTTGCGAAGCAAGCTGCTGGAAACGGATGCAATACTTGGTGGCTTTATCAGAATCCTTCATATGAAGGGTTTCCAGTCGGTCCTCGGCTTCTCCAACCTCATCGAAAACCCCGAAGTTATCCTTCAACTCCTTAACGAAAATATCAAAGTTGAGAGTCCATGAAGCAGGGTCAAATGGGTCAGGATTGAGGATATCCGGCTCAAAGAATTCAAGCGTGGATCCGGAGAGATAGGAAAGTGCGAAACTGATTTTGGCGGCATCAGTGGCATAGGCATTCGGACGATTCTGAAGGTTGATTTGGAGTTGGATGAGGAAAGGACGGAGTTTTTTCGGGTCCATACCATCGAAGGTATTGGGTTTCTTTACTTCTGTCTTCTCGTTCAAGCTAGAGCCCGGAGCGAGCTTTTCCAGGATGGAATTGAAACTTTCCAGGGCGGCAACAAACTGTCGTGCTGGGTGGTTTTCGTCATCATCATCATTATCGTCATCGTTGGAGGACGGATCACCACTGCCTCCACCGCCTCCACCACCATCTGGAGGATCACCAGAACCACCGGGTTGACCTCCCTGACTGGCATCACCATCGTCATTATTGTCATCCTGTCCTTGTTGTTGGTTTCCTCTCGGAGGAGATGGAGAAGGTGGAGGAGGAGGACGAGGCTGTTGTTGACAGATTTGTTGATGGGTGCTAGCTGGACGAGTTTGAGTAGCAGTACCCGAATCCATAGGTTCCGATGCTGCAAGTTGATCCAAGATTCCCGGATACAAAGATGAACCAGGTTTGGAAGGACTGGGATGTGCGAAGATACTACTGGAACGTCGGTGTTGGCGAACCTGAACGTTTTTAAAGAGTCCAGAGTAGAAGGGCTTTTTGAATGGAGATTCTGGAACTGAGGGTGAAATGGATGGGGATGGAGTGCGTTGATCTCGTTGTGACATAAGAGACAACACGGAGTGAGAAGTCTAAAATACTGTTAAGTCTGGGCAGATCCTAGGAACGGACCCGGGCAGAAGTCTTAAGTATGGAAGAAGGGTGGAGTAGGTTTCCGGACAAAACTGGAATGAACAGAAGAGAGTTAGGATAGGAATGAAGTCGGAGGACTTAAGTTGAATGGCACTATGAGTACCACCTCACTAGTTGTCTTAAGTCGGAATGATAGGAACGATTGGGAGACCAGCTAAATCGATTTTAGACTTAAGCTATCCACTACAAAGTTGCTAGCTTAAGTATTAATCTGGAAAGGAACGGAACCTGATAGGAGCGAATCGGAAATGAAAGGTAATGTAACTAATAAAGGAAGCGAATAGGGAAATGCTCAATTTGCTATCATCGCGAGAAAACCCTATGTCAAAAAGGAAAGGGGAGCATATGGTGCTCATGGATATTAAGAGGAGCAAGTGGAGAGAAGTGGAAACTGTGGAGAGAAAGCATAAGGACAATCCAGTTAGCATCTGAGATAAATCATAGCCTTCCAGATAGGATCTGAGGTGGAGATTAAATGTGGGGATTAAAAGTGGAGTTCGGATATGAATCAGAAATGAAATGATAGAAAAGAGTATCAGATCGAGCAGGATGAAACTTTGGAAGAGAGAAAAGAAATATAAGATAAAAGATCGGAAACGGTCTGGAACAACCAGAAAGCGGCATGGAAGCATAGGTATTACAGTGAAGTCAATTAGCGGTTAATAATGAAGGAGTTAAAGTGAACAACTTACCATCCGTAGGAGGGTTGAAGTTGTTAACAGAGCCAGTGAAGACTCGGTTCTTTTTGCTGCAACTAGCAGCTTCCTCTTGACGGTTAGCCTCCACCTTACGAAGGTAATAGTCAGCCTTTAAGTACTCGCGAGAAGAGGTATCAAGCCCCTTAATCAAGGCATAAGGAAGACATACGGTGGTTGCACGTTTAGTGGTAGCACGAGTAATGACAGCGGTAGCTGGAGTCTTCTAAGTAAAAGGCTTAGTTAGAACTAGCGATTAAAAGAGGATGAATGGAACTGGGCGTACCGAATTCTTAGGAATCTTGGGAAAACCCTTAAGGTTTTTAGGGGTGCTAGAGGAACTGGTGTGTATAGAAGCAGATAAGCCAGCTTCACCCATCTAGCGGTTAAGAACACTATTAGTTGAAGGACCAGGGATAAATAGCGGAATACATGTACCACAACATCATTGTTGGGATCAGTAATGACCTCAACATCAGATTCCCCACTGTCTTCAACAATAGGAGCAGAAACGATGTGCTAGAAAATCATAAGTGGGAATGAGTATCGCATTTTAGTGGTGTAGTACGCACCTTGCGTTTACCATTCTTGATAATGGTGACGTTGTTACCAGGAACATCGTTACGACCATGGGCCTTGTTGAGAGTATCGACAAAGTTGATGATCTTGTCCAAGCAGTGGAGCTTGTTCTTGTCGACATTGTATGAATCGGCAAAGACCTTGATGTTCTCTGCATGGCGCAAGTAAGCATTGACGCAAGCCTCACTCTTGTGGAACTCCTTGACGTCGAAATGCTCGGACTAGCGATGAACAAAAATAAGTACAACGTACCTACAACAAGGTGACGGTAAATACTTACCAAGGCATCTCCGTAGTTCTGAAGAGCAGTGACAACGACGGGGCCAGCATTTTTGAGCTTCAAAAGAGCAATGGCATTGACAGCGTCTCGAGCTTCAGCAACCTTGGCAATCCAAGCATCGGCATCAAAAGAAGAAGAAGTTTTGGAAGGAGCAGTAGACATAGTAAGAGAGCTGAGGGATGTATGATTGTAGAACTCGTTCTGAGGAATTGAGCTCTCAAAATTGGCGTCTTTTATACTCAACTGGCAGTCTATCTATGCTACCTATGACATACTTAGTTGGGGGGAGGAGGTACCCTAAGCCCTGTAGAAAATTCCGGAAATTCAGAAAATGTCGGTCTTAGACAGATATTTCAAATTTTGGGTACAGGTGGAGGGAACTTAGATGAACCTAACTAGGAACTAGTGGGCTAAGGTTGTCACTCAAGTGATTTTGAAGATAAAAATCAAAATCTAGCGTACTAGCGCTAAAGAAACGTCTTTGAAACGGTCAAGGATCGAATAAAGACCAAGACTGAAGGAAAAACAAAGTAGCAGTGAATACAGGCTATAAACATAGGAATGCTTAATGCTAGAAACAGTTTCAAATGAAGAGAAAGACTAGCGCAAGTCCGACTTAGACGATTACAAGTCGAGAAGTTGACTTAAGCTTTAAACCTTTAAGTATTCACACGATAGCAATAAAAGACAGAGAGCTATCATAGCTCGAGATGGATACATTGATATAACTAAGTCTACCAAGAAATACAGACAAGAAGGTATACAAAGACTAGTTATACAAGCAAGAAAGGCTACAAGCTGGTATATAAAGTGGTATACAACAAGAGAGATAAATACAAGAGGGTATAAGAATAAGACTACTTCTCATAAAAGAACTTAGCAAAAGGCTTATCCAGACGAAGGTCTTCTTCCTCAGGACTAGACCTTTGACGACGAACCACAGGACCCAGATTGTACCTAGCCGCTATCTCTTCAAAGGTTAGAGGCGGGAAGGGAGTTCTTGGACCCAGTCGAGTGCAAGTTGGTGGAAGAATAGAGGGTTCAGGCAACGAGCTAGGATACATGAGCTCAGTCCTGGACTCTACATCTGAAGGACTAAGACCACCTTTGAATGGTGGTGGAGTAGCGGCTTCATAGGACTCTTGAAGGCTGAATCCTATAAAATTGTCCACCTCCTCTTCTTCTGCCTTTACGCTGTTCTCCTCTCCGTTGTCCTCAATGGCTTCAAGATCGAGGAGGTTGGTATTAGCGGTAGAAGTTGGAATGGAAGAAGGAAGGGAGAAAGTTGAGGGTCCAGCTGCAGATAGATTAGCGGGGTCCTCACGAGGTTGACGATGTGCAAAAATGCAATGAAGACAAGGTGGAGAGAGCGCTATGAGAGCGTCCTCATCCTCCTCATCTCCGCCTTCTGGACCAAAAGCGGCTTGCATAAGGTATTGTGCCATTAGCAGGTCTCTAAGCACCGGAAGGGAAGACAGAGTTGGTTGAATTAGCTAGTCGGGAAGTCAGCTTCATCCACCCATTCCTTGGAAGGTGGAGTATCCAAAGTCTAAAAGATACAAGAAGAGTTAACAAATGGAAAATAAAGAGAGTGAAAGAAACAGAACTCACTAGCATCTCGGGGTCATCTTCTGGCCTAGCCAAGTCTGAAGGAGGACTAGGCAGAGACTCTATCCCTACAGCAGCCAACAAAGCAGATAAGGTTCTAGGGAACTTAGAGAAATCAGCAGAAGGCAGACCTGCCAGAGTTGAAGGTGAAGTTGACAATGATGGTGGAGTGTGAGAGGGAAGAATGGGCCGAGAAGGAGGAGTACTTGGCTGACTAGAGGAACTAGTGTGGAAAGGGACGGATCCAGTATCCCCAATCCAATCTGAGTCCTCTAGTTTCATCAAGCCCTCAGTAACCCTAACTGGAGTAATAGGCAGCCAAAGGTCCAGCCTAGCCTGGATTTGAGCAGGAGTTGAAGGGATTGGTGGTACAGGAGTAAAAGGGGAAGTTTCATCAGCAAAATAGACCCTACAGCTGCTAGTTGATGACTTTTTGGCCCGAGGTGTCTTCAAAATGGAGGCTTTGGGAGCCTTTGATACCTTGGACACGCGAGGAGTTGTTGTTGAAGTCTACAAAACCAAAAAGTATCCAATTTAGCGGTAAAACTGATAAAACTCAAAACGAAACTTACAGTTTTACTTTTCTTGGAAGAACTAGCAGGGCCTTTGAAAGGCGCTTTGCTTTTTGAAGACTACAACAAGGAGATTAGCGGTTATACCAAAAAAAAAAAAAAAAAAAAGATCAGAGAAAACTTACGGTGGTGGCAGAGGTGGACGTTGAAGCTGAGCTCGAAGATCCTGACGATACGATGCTAGAAGGGTCGTACATAGGTTCATCGGACTATAAACTACCGCTAATCGTCACTAACAATGAGAGAAAAAAAAGCAAAAAATAAGCAGACTTACCAAATTTGGGAAGTCCATAGGCAAAGAGTTGGTTGAGTTCCACGGCTGACCTTTGTCCTCAACAACACAGCCAGTCTAGGTTCTGACTAGTGCCTAGAGCGTTGTGAGCAGACTGATCACGACGGCGAGGGAATAGAGTGATGAGGAGGCTTAAAGCCATATCCCTCATCTGCCTCACCCAGGGTCGGAATGCAGCGTCATTGTGGAGAACGGTGTAGTCAAGATCGCGCTAGATAATGAGAAAAATGAAGAATAAAAGGTCAAACAAGGAGGAAAAAGCAGAGATCACTGTTACTCACGATGAACTTGATATACAGTGCAGCCTCAGCAGCAAGAGCACCATCTTTGTCACCAGCCTTGAGGGTGAGTCGAATGTGAAAGGCACAAATGGCAAACTGGCATACAACGCTCGACTACGGAGGTTGAGTAGTCGGCCAGTGTGAGAGGGGTCAGTGAATGGTTTTGGAAGTGAGGGCATTGTTGGAAGACAGTGAGCACGACGTGGAAGAGGGAAAAAGTGGGACTTAGAGAAATTTTCACAGCCCTATTTATCTTACACTCTCCATACTTGGAATTCTGGACTGGCAGTCTGAAATTCCTGAGCTCAATCATCGAAAAGACCCTCGAACGCCAAAACGAGTAAACGCAGATGAGCGTTAAATTTAAATGGGCGCTAAAGTGCCAAATTGAGTCAAAGATTCATCTATTTTGATGATCTGAGAGACCCTGCACTGATGGAAAAATCAGATTTTCTGGTAGAGCAGTCCATTTTTCTAGCAGAAGAGCACAGAGAACTGGAAATGCCTAAGATGGATTGATAAAAGAAGTCAGAGGACTTAGACAGAGCGACAGTATGTTTTATGACAGTCTCAAGGTCTTGCCATGAGGCGTCTGAATTGGCGACATTTACCGAAAACCAACGAGGACTTCCCAAAGAGGAACCTTGAAGGACTAGCGTTGGGCAGCATTGCCTACAACAGACAGTTGACTGAGTTGGGGGGAGATGATACGCCGTACAAATTTGCGGTAAATAACCCAAAACTAGCGCTAATACATGTCTAAGTTACTCTTAAATGGATAATAAGGACTAGAGTGAGTCCCGAACTGCTAGTCAAAGTACTAGGAATTAGGTGTATAACCTAAGGGATGTTAATGGACAATACTTATGGATAAGAATAAGACTTGTTCAAAGTATTATAACAGATACATACTAGGGGATACAGCTATAGTAGCAGACCCACCTAACTACAAAGTCTACAAAGACTTAAAAAACCTGCTATAGCGGCCTAATACCGCTAGTACGACTCAAGGGATAGAGAAGGAGGAGAAATGCCCCTATTCACAGGTATGCGTTGGCATTACAAACCCAGATCAAGGGCTTAAACCGCTAGATCTGAAAGGACACGTCACCATTGGAGAATTCAGATATATGGGATTCTAACCTGGATATATACCAACTTGCAGTGCACATCTACAGATGATTAGAATGGCAAACTGGCACAATAGTTATATCATAGCTTTCAGATGGTACAAAGGGGATGAACTAGCGGCAACGATACTAAGTGTCTAAATTGTTGCGAAGTTCACTAACGTAATAAGGTCCAAAGTAGAGGGATCACTGATTCGGGCATAAGTATTACCGAAAGCAGTACTTACCAGAGATCACTACAGATTGGCATCTTAACAATGAGAGCGGTACTATCCTTTGCTATACTACACTAGTTCGTAAGGCTTGAGCATTACTATTGAAGAGCTGGACTCAGATTAGCAGTGTACAAGTTTAACTAGCGGTATAAAGGGATAAGTATACGTTCAAAGCTATAGAGAACGAGAGGCGGAAACTAGATATGAGAGTACCCTAAACCCACAGGATTAGCAGTATTCCGAAGGGTAGTCATAAGTGGAGCTATCTGAGTCAGGTAGGCTACGGCCACCAGCACCAGAGAGTACCCTACTAGTAAAGAGAGTGGAGCAGGGGACAGAGAAATTCCTACTACGAAAATTAGATAATATTCAAGTTTCCTGTATACCCTAATTAGAAGGTACCTACTAGATCCAGTAGTTACTACATCATGGACTAGCAGTTAGAATAGATTTTCTGTTTTCTTGGATATATTTTAGCAGACATTGAAAAGAAATGTAAAACTGTATAGTTGTAGCTACGAGTAGTATAAAAGGACCAGGTATTACTAGTAGCTACCTAAGTAACGGACTGTAGAGTATCAGGATTCTCCCTATCTAGCGGTAGAGACTGTGAAACACGGACAAGAGCTTCTAAACAAACTTATCATACTCGCGTGGAGTCTAAACATACAGTGTTGGTTAAATCAGTGTTGAATATATTTGTTGGTTGTTTTGTGTTCATAACTTGTGTCCTCGAGACTTGGAAACTGTGTCTAAGGCATTGGCGCCTTCAAATAGAATTGAACTAGTTGAATTGATATTGTGTGTGTGCCTTCGTGCATTTGTGTGTTTTGTGATAATAGCCTTTGTGTGTGCATCTGTGCAAACCTTTACAAGAATCCCCCAAAAGATCTCCAAACTGTGGACTAAATTGAAGAGTATTCTACTTACTAGATACACTCGCAAAACAAATCATATAGGTTTTTCTGGTTGTGTTCTGTGTGCTAAGAGCACTTACTAGAGAAACAGCCTATTACCGGGATGGCATCTGGGTTAAATGGTACTATGCCGCACCTCTCAAAAGAGCCAACTATGTTCTTTGGGGTGAGTGCTTTCACTCATGCCTGTGACCAGTATTTAACAAAATTGTTTTTCTGAATAGCAATACCCATCAATGTGAGATCGGTGACCAGCTTCTTCCACAAGGAGTTCAACAGTCCAAATACACCAACTTCGCAAGGTTGCAAATGATGGGTTGTGTGGGGGGGAAGGCATAAGATGATGATCTTGTTCTTTCTGGCATAGTTGCAGAACTGGTACGTTGTATGGGAGTTATGGCCATCGAGAATGAGGAGCCAATATTCATCTGGGCTTTCTAGTTTCTGTCTCGTTGCCAGATCAAAGTCCCATTGGAGCCATTTGAACCCAAGTTCTTGGTCAGTCCATCCTTTTGGAGAGTGTGAAATACTGTAGAGTCAAGGTGAGAAAATATTGCTGGTTAGTGATGTGAAGTTGCTCACCTAGCACCACAGGGATTTTCCTTACCCCAGGAGAGATCATGTCGCAATCCTCTGAAGATGATACCAGGGTTGAGAATACATTCAATGTTGATCACCATCTCGTGATCTCTGTCCTCTAGTATCTTCACATCCTTCTGGTCCCTGTCTACTAAGACCATTGTTCTCTCACCCTTCCCCATCATTGCTCCCCTCTCATTCATGTTCCATATGTTTGAAGGCTTAATGTTGTATGTTGTAGTTATTTCTTTTAGTTCCATGAAATATTCTGCAGTTGTCACAGGATTGAGAGCCTGAGCACGACATTTCTCGATCCCTCCAGCCCATTGTGCTTGTAGTTCAGCCTGGTGCCATGTTCGGAAATGCATAACCCAGTTTTTACCTATAGGACGGCTGCTAATAACTGACGCATGTTGTGCCACTATTGTCAGGGAAAGAGGTACAAAACGCCAGCCCTTCTCCTTAATCCATGCAATCAAGACCTGTTCTTGTGCTGTAGTCAACTTCATCTGCCCCTCATGTGCCTCCTGACGTGTCTTTCATCCATGGCATCGATAAATCAATGTCGATTTCTTGATGAAAAAATCAGTGGCTGCGAGTTGCCAGCAGTGATAGCTTGCTGTCATAGGATTTGTCCTGAAGGTCAAGAACATCAACATCAGGAGGTTTCAAAGCATGTTTTTGAGGCATGAAGAGCATGTGGAGAGCTGAGACAGTCAGGACTCAGTGTCAGAGGTATTATATCCTAAATTTCTGTATGTCCTTTTGAGTCTTCTCCTGGAGTATGCAGCACAGACCTCTGCTGCATGAGGCACAAATGCAATTTCGGTAGGTGTTTTCAATGACCACCCAATTGATTTGCAGTCTTTCCTTTTTGAAGATTTCCTCATTTGTCACAAGCTATTTCTGTCCTTGCTTTGAGTCAGTTTCTGCAGCTCCCTTGCACATTTTCCATGTATCTAAAGCCTCTAAAATGCTGCTGTCAATGGACAGAACATGTTGCACACTGTAGGTCATGAACAAGATGAGGAAAGAACAGGTTCTCAACCTGCAAGAGACCTTATACTGCGTTTGATAGCACAAGATCAGGAGTCTTTCAAAAAATCCCAGAAAATCATGAAAGTCTTAAAAGATAAGGAAAAGTACGCTAATAGGCTGGCTAGTGGATAATGCTAATAGCTTCGAAGATTGAAGCTAACAACACCAAAAACACATAAACACCAATCCTGCTATATAATGCGAGGTGATCCAAAGTGGCAGAACACTCGTATAACTTGTGTAGCTTAAAGGTAAATGGCTCTAGAACCGATTGGGGAACAATAGGGGGTTCAACAATAACAATGGTCACAATTGACAGTCTTCTTGACTTCGAGATAAACACAATAAGAGGCCAATTGCCTAGATCTTCAATAACACAATGAGGCCAATATGCCTAAGTTCAATAAACACAATATGGGGCCAATATGCCAATGCAATCACAACAATCTTTGTCTTAGGGGGAACTAATGTTCGAGTCTTTAAAGTTTTGGGTTTTTGTAGAAATTCCTATTGATATAAAGCTGGCCTGGGCAAGCGAGAGACCTAATCTTCTCTCGAGAGTTATCCAGAATCTGCAGCAATACACGCGAGTACTAATCTGGTTTTCTAGCTACGAGTACTTCGTCCTTTTATACTCTAGAGGTCCTAGAACTGTACAGTAGCTAATATTATTTAAAGTCCGCAATATTATATAGTGAAACACGAGAGATTGAATGAAAGTAACTAAGGAGAGAGATACGCGAACAGTATTTACATGAATCGTCCAATCAGAATATGTACAGAGTCCTTGTGAGAGGGCCAGGGTATATGTAGCACATGCTAGCTTCTTGGTAATGGAGGTCTAGAGCGGTACTCGTACTGGTAACCTCATTGGGTATCACATGCGAACCTCTTCCAATGCTCACGAGCAGTCTTTCATAGGTTCCGATATCTCCATCCCTACTAGAGTCCTCTAGAGGGCCTCAGTAAGTCTCTAGATCTGTCGGAACTATCTTCTTTGGTGTCTTTAGGAGGGGTGAGGTAGATCTTGATCATTTGGCAACATCACGACAATCTTAGCTTTAGCTTGAGTAGATCTAACCAGGTTCGCGAACTATCGGAATGTCTCCGGGATACTTCGCGAAGGCACCTATCTGAGGTTTCTCCTTGTTATCATTCATCTCCTTTAGTCTTGTATCTTATCTTCTTGAGTCTATGTCACATTGGTAATCCCATGGATCGTGAATAGAGGTAACACGTACTTATACTGCTCGCGTGGCTACTCGTGAACAAGTGCCTTGGGTATGTACGTATAAATGTATACGAGCATTCTAGTACTCGAACATCGAACTTAGTAGCTTGAGGGACTTATGTACCATCCTCTCGAGGCTACTTATCCTTATTTCGTATCGCGCTCGTGAACATTGCCTCTAGAATCACTTTAACTGATAGATTGGGCTCGCTTCAGTCCTTATTCCCTAGTAAACAGACATAATATATCCGTATACTTGATATATGTACGCTTTTTAACTCGTTCTAGTCGAGTTTTTGGCAGGCGTATCAACGCACCCCAAGTTTGGGAGGATTCAGGGCAGAACTCACTGAGATATGCTTTTTTGATCATTGACCTTTGTTACCAATGTAGATTTGGGACAAATGAGACTGCACAGAAGGCTCCAGAGCATTTCTCTACAGTTGCTGGCACTGAGAATAGTCTAATCATACTTAATGAACAAATGATTGGTTGTTTGACCCCATCTGCTCAGAGTAACCTCTATGACAAGGTTGGATAGACAGATGTAGATGGCCTTTGTGGGAGTCAGGACGGACATGAGCAATATTTAGTCTCCTTACACAGTTTTTTTACAGATTCAGTATATAGTCATATTAGTTGGCCTCATAAGCTTTCAAACGAGCTATGAAACATGACAAATGGAGCACAACTGAGCAAGATAAACATTTTGTCCCACTTCAATGCGTGTCCCGTTGCTTAGTCATATGCAGTACTCTTTTTTTGAGTGGATGTCAAATATTCTCACAATATTCTCAGGCTCTTCTCATTGATAAGAGCTACCTATTCCTGCAGTGAGATTTGACAATGTCAAATAGTAGTATAGGTTCTGCCCCTAATGCTATAAAATATGGTGAACAACCTAAGCCTCTCCTGGGTGTAACTCTATCTGCCCACAGAACTGGTTTCAAGAACCATTTGGATAAGTCACCACCAGTTGCTTTAACTAGCACTTGCCTTATGTCGAAGTGAGCTCATTCAATTATGCCATTAGCTTGAGAATTGTAGGTGGAGATAGTAATACCTCTAATGCCATACTTATCTTCCAGCCATTGAAGTACTGCCTTTATCTGAGGAGTGTTGTCCATAACAACTTCTTCAGAAACTCCCCATCTGCAGATAATATCTTCAAAGAACCATTCAGCTATGGCTCTGGCAGTATCATGCTTTAGTGCACATCCTTCCAACCATCCTGATAAGGCACAATGACCATGTACCACATTCTTACAACCATTGCTGGCAGGAGATACTTTAAAGACATCTACATGTACTTTCTGGAATAAGGATGGCATATGTGTTAAGGTTGGCAGTATTTTTGGTAGTCTCAACTGGTGGGCTTGACATTCCACACAAGTCAACACAAACCATTAAACATTGCTTTCCATGTCTGGCCACCAAAAATGCTTAGCTATTATAGCTTCAGTTGCATAGACCCCTCTATGGCCTAGGTGATCATGTGCTGAGTGCATCATAAACATCCTCCTTTCTTTTGGTACATACAGAAGGTATTGACCATGCATTTCTGCAATTTTGCGATACAATCTGTCTTCCTCATCTATAAAGAACTGCTTAGCCTTCTTTTAGCAGTTAGACTTTTCAGACTCAAGTATTCCTTTACTAGCAGTATTATAGAATCCAAATCTTTAGCTTCTATAGATCTATGATTCTCATGGTAAGGATGACTTTCTGCCCACTCAGCACTATCTGGCAGTGCTATGAACACTTGAGAAAATTGGCTATAGACCATTTTGGCGGTCTCATTTTCAGTTGTCGTAACTCCTACAGATTCTGCCAGTCTGTCATGAATTTCTTCATGCCTTCATTTTCAAACCCTGTTTTCCTTCATTCTTTTGCTTTTAGTCTTCTTTCCAGTACTTTGGCTTATCCAGATCTTGTTTCTCTTTGCTTTGCTTCCTTTGTTCCTGTCACTTCTATAGTTCTTCCAGGTGTTTCTCCATGATTCTTCCTTTCCCCATAGTTCTTCCTTGTTTCCCCATAGTTCTACCTTGTTTCTCCTTGATTCTTCCATAGTTCTTCCTTTCCATCAGTACCTATTGATCTAGGCTTCATCTCTTCATTCCTTTGACCATATATACTTCAGGGCTTCATAGATAGGTCTCTAGTCTGTCCACTTGTATCCCTTAGATCCATACTGCTCAGCTTGGCTCAGTACTATGTTGACATAGGCCTACCTTTGGCTTACTCACTATCTATCTATTCTACCTGCCTTGTTATCGTCTATTGCCTCTGTGTGGTGGCCTGAGAGGTTACCAGCACCCAGCCTGACCTGTTCTTGACACAGACTTTGTCTAACTTTCATTAACACTCTTTCTTCGTCTAAAACTTCTTGTATATCATCTTGGAGATCTTCTGCCCCTATGGCCACACTATTCAAGTAGCCACCCCTATGGTCAATAAGGTGTTTGAAATCCTCAAAGTCTAGTGGTGCTTCTGTCTCGTCTTGACCCATTCTAAAATACAAAGGTACTCCATCATCCTCATCCATTTCATCTTCTTCAACTTTTGGTTGGGCTCTGAAGAGGGTCTTCTCAACAAACCATCTGCTAGTATATGAGTTTCCCTTTCACATGTACAAGTTCAAACTGGTATTTTTGTATGTCTTCAATCCAGTGATTGATAGTCATGTTTGGACCTAAACTTGGATAATCCAGCATTCCTTTAATGTAACTGGCATCTGTGAAGACAGTAAGATCTCTACAACCATAAGTATAATAGAAAGAGTCTTCTAGCACTATTTTAAGGCTGTATAGCTCTCTCTTTGGTTGTGAGAATCGTGCTTCCCAATCATTTAGGTGCACAGATCCAAAGTAGAGATAATTCTTCTTCTTAGGATCCAGTTCATCTTCTTGAAAGAGATAATACCCCATTGCTTTATAGGATGTATCTACCAATAAGCAAATCCCTTTTGCATGATCATACTTAGCAGCTTTTAGTGGTGGTGCTATTGTAATTGCTACTTTGACTTTGTCAAATGCAGTCTGTTCTATGCCAGTCCACTGCCAAGGCACATTTTTAGTAAGATCGTACAAAGGTCTAGTGATCTCTGCATAATCCTTCACATATACTCTCAGGAAACTTCTAGGTTCTGGCCACTGCCTAATTACTTCTACTGTCTTTTCATAAGTATACTTATGGCCCACTATTGTTGCTTCAGGATTGCAAAGAAATGTTTTCTTTCCTGAGAACGTGCCACTAGTGTACTTCATTCTCTGAACTATCCTGTTCACATTTTGCAAGTGTTCCCAAACAAAAACACATATGCCTGGATTTTCAGGAATAGTCTCATAACTACCATCAGCTGTTTCATATCTCAATGCAGGTCCTTTTAGCAGTACATCATCTACATATGGAATAGTGACTTGTGGCATTTCTTCCTTCAAAATATAAGTAACATCATCATGAAAAATGGGCACTGAGTTATTCCAACCCATAGGTAGTTTTACTAGCCTATGTAGACCAAAAGGTGTTTGGAAAGCTGTTATATCTCTGGAAGACTCATCTATGTATCTGTGGTCATATCCGGCAAAGATATCTAGTGTCCCCAGGCAAGCTCTACTCATGAATTCTCTGGCGGTACTCCAGAATGTTGAATTGTCACTTTATTTAGAGGTTCAAGACTGTCTGGCATTCCTTCTGACCAATTGCAGTCCATGATCCTTTCTCTTCATGATCAAAACTGTCCAGGCTGATACTACCTCAACTAACATATCATCTTTACTTATTACTTATCTTGTCCTCCAACCCCATTCTGTAACCGGGATAAGATAAGGCTGTGCCTGCCAAAAATACTCTGTAGGATAGGATAGGCAAATTTATTGGTTGATGGTTACTATCCCACTGTCAGATTGGATAGACTTCAAATAATATATGCATGAGAATTTCCTCTTCCTTCTCTTCTTCTTCCTTCTCTCTTTCCTCTCACTCTATGGATGAGCCTGGCAACAAAGAAAATCAAGAACCTAACACTGGGACATCTGACCCAGTCACACCTGCTCCAAAAAAGTGTGGGGCAGACCTCGTGGCTCCAAAAACAAGCCTAAGGACCCATCCCAACTGAAGCAACTCTGAAAAAGAAGACTACCAACAACAGCCCAAAAACTGCAGAGAAGCCCAAGACACCTTATCCCCATGCTGTTTATAGTGCACTAGAGCAGAAGCAGGAAGGGAATCCACTTTCTCTTCAGCAGAGACATAATGACTATCCTTTACTCCACATGTATTAGATAGCTCCTGTACAAGTCCACAGAAAACCCTCTTGTTCATGCCAAACATTCTCTGAAAGTGTTCATTTTGACCTGTCTCTAATTAATCAAGCTAAAGCAAAGGAAAGAAGTGTGTTTTGTACATACCCTTCAACATGTCCTCTAGCCACATCTGTCCTGTGAATATACCAGACAGAAATGGCCTTCTGCACTGGCTAGTAGCTGCACCAGCAGCAGTCACCATGAGGAAGGCTGCAATGTGTTTGTTGCATGTTGTGAGCCTGTAATGGACCATCGGTGTGGTGGTTTTTGTGAGAGATCAGACACACAATAAAGTAAATAGGCATTCTGACAGAACAAATTTATTGGTTTCCTTGTCCAACACTTGTCAGACAGATATATCAAAAAATGTCATGAGTATCTTATCCCTTAGACACTCTTTTGTAACCCATTAGTAGGATGTTCAATCATCAACCCCTTCATTGTCTTCATTGTCTTCAAGGGAATGGGCATAGTCTCATCCTCTGTTTCTGGGTCTACATTCTCAGTAATTGAACCATTGGTCTTTAGCTTAACAGGAGGTGTATCAATCACCTCTAAGTTGCAACTAGATAGACCTGTAATTTCTGACAAATTCTCAGGCAACTTCACTCTTCTGTGAGAGTAATAGGGGTAAACTCTGAATGCAGCTATCTTATTAGTGATCACAGACCCATCCATCTCAGCCAGAACATAGGCACTACCTTCTATTCAATGAATAACTATGGGTTTCATCTTCTTGTTCAAAGCTTTTTCAATGCCATATTTCTCACCAGGGCCAGCAATCCAGGTGGGAAAACCCAGGACTTGATAGTCGCCTCATTTGCTCAAAGGTATCAAAGTGTTCACCTCTTCTTTTCTTCATCTATTTTTTCTATAAGCTTCTTGACTTCAGCTGTATGTAAACCGAATCGCCTGGCACAGAAACCAATAAGGTCTTCAGTTGAGAAAGGTTCAGGAAAAGCTTTTTGTAACCAAGTTGCCTGGATGATATCAAGCAGTGAGTATCCCATGTGTTTCCTAGTGGTGATTCTGGCTGCCTACATCATAGGAATCCAGATGAAAGCCCATTTTTTTGAGTCACTGTCACAAGCATTATATAGAGCTTGTCAAACATCCCAGTGAGGTCTCTATCTTTCTATTCGCAATCTGAATGCCTTTAAATTCCATATCTCTTTTCTAAATAGGATAAAGCCACCTTGAAAGCAGATCCATTACCCAATATAATAAGTGCCAGGCAACCCCATCGACAAATTACATCTTCAAACAGCCACTCACTAAGGGTTCTCTGATTCTCCTTTGCTAGAGGTCTTCCTTCTATCTATGAAGTCATTGCACACTAGCCATGGACTGCATAATGTTTTATCCTCAGATGGTACTGGCATATCATCTGGAATATTGATGGAGTTGAACTGACTTGGTCATGCAAGCATGAAAAGATAAACACCAGCTTTTAGCTGGTCTGAAGCTTCAGAAGGGAATCAGACAGGCTGGTGGCTGAGGGTGAGCACTGCTACCTCTGTTGAAATGGTGCAATCTAATGCAGCCATCAACACTTTCTATGTAGAACAATAGGAATACATAGAACAATAGAAATAAGTAGAACAATAGATATATGTAGCACAATCTACCAAATATAGTAAATACATCAATCTCATTGTTATAGTAGTCATATGTAGAGTCATACGTAGTCACATAAATAGCTTTAGTATCAAAGGTATAAAAGGGCTTGTAGATAGTCCTTCAAATAGCAAGTTTTATACTTACTGTCTATCACTCTAACAAGCCTTAACCAGCTCTTACAAGCTATTATCATCCTCAAGTAAGTAATAGAGTTGCCACTCTGCTGTATGCTGAGTTCTGTCAGCTACAGGAAAATCACCCTTTGAATTACTTGACAGATATCTTCCTTGACTCTTCCCTACAATCAACCCTTCTTCACATGTGCCAAAAGTCAAAGAACGTCTCAAGAACTTAGAAGAATTACATGAAGAGTTAAAAGTGAGCTTAACAACTGCTGCAGAGTTGATGAAAAGGCAGAACAAAGATCACTTGAAAGACAGTATAAAGTTCAAGGTCAAGGACAAGGTATTACTAGATGGAAAAAACTTGAAGACAACAAGGCCAAAGCTCACAGACCTTTTGAAATCACTGACATCTTCAGTGAAGTCAATTATTGCTTAAAATTGCCAAATATCTGGTGAATCCATCCAGTCTTTCATGCTTCACTACTTTTGCTCATGGAGTCAACTATCCAGGTGAACCAGCAGAGCTATTACCAGTAGACACAGAATATGACAAGACTCAGAGAATTCATGGGAACCAGCTTTGGGGTTAACAAGGTTGAAGGATACAATCAAAAACTTTCATTGTGAACACCCAAATGCATATGGTACAGGATCAACAGTTTGATCAATGGGAATTACCATGCAGGATATTTGGAAAAGTACATGTTTGCAGATGAAAGCACAGCTTAAAGAGAGGGTAATTTCATAAACTGCTACAGTTCTTTGCCCTCTATTGTGTTTCCTTGTTGACAGTTTTCCTTTTATTTCTATTATCCTTTGTTTGATTCATACTCATTTTAAACCTTATAGCACTGACTTTGAACTCTATAATATCTGTCAAACTATGCTTATCTATCACAGTTCTATTTTCACTTTTGTACCTATCTCTTACATTGTCATTCATGGAACTTTCTTGCTTATTCATTGTTCTTCTATATATGCCAACAGACATTGATAGTTAGTTAGTTCTCTAGTCTGTTCAATTCATCTTCACTCCGTACTACTCTCTGTGTTGAGTGAGCATAGTCAGCTTACTCAATCCTTTTGTGTGACTTGGGTGGTTCCACCATTGACAATGTCTCTTCTTCAGACATCAGACTATTTCTACAAAAGAGACTTTGTCTACTCAAGGGTCTAAATGTTCTACCTCCTCTGTTATCTTGTATCCACTTCACTGAACAACAGTGTACTCTGTTGAACCCCTCTATACCATCAGAAGAAGAGAGTAATTCTTTTGGCACCCAAAACAAAGTCAAACCCTCAGCATCATCTTTGAGTTCACTTCCCAGTATCTGAAGCCACATTCCCCACCTGAACCTTTGATCACCATGTCTTCTCATCCAATTGCAATGCCTATCTCCACTGATATCATCTTGTCCCAAAGACTATACTGTCACTATGTATTATTGAAGAGTATGTTAATAGTACTATTGCTATTGATATCCTTTCAGCAAGGAGAAACAACTACTGTCTTGGTTGACCAATCCACTGTGACATGGATTGCATTGAAGCCATCACATTCTGGCAGATCTGTGATGAAGTCAGTGGTAATAGTACCAAAAGGTTGTTCCAGAGGTACATGGAGTGGATGGTTTTGTGCCTTGGTTAATTGACATAATCATGGATGAACACTGACATACTGGGCCATCAAAATACCAAAACAAGTCAGAATTGGACATTCTGGCCTGTCTGGCTCGAGGTGCTCCCCTTTCTGCCATCCAGCACAAACAGTGCGCTCTTAACCCCTCTTGCACATTAAACTGAGTTGTTGCAAGCTGTGTACACAAGGCATGTGCTTGACATTATAAGGGTGTGGGCAAGTGTCACCTCACTGTACACTGCCAGGTGAGTAATATTTCTGTCATTATTACAATTGGCTTACCAATTTGTTAAATGCAAGTGCCAGACCTGTACCAGTCAATGCAGCTGCTGGTCCACCACCACTGCCATCATCTGTTCTCTCTCCTCCATCACCACTGTTGCCACCAGCATCACAGCCTACAAATGCAAGTGCTGGTCCCTCCCATCTTGTACCATAGCCTGGTCCTCTTGCAGAACCTCATTCTCCTCCTCTTGGTCATCAAGGCCAGGTCATTACCATTGATGATGCCCTTCCCAATCCTTGATTCACTTCTCATATCACACCAGTTTTTACTCAGCTTAAAGCCAGTGCTGAGGCAAAACAAGTATCTCCAGTAAGGATACAACAGAAGGGTACTCAATAAGAGCCTAGCGAGGGCCCAAAAGGCAGAAAAATTGCTGTATCAAAGGTGAAAAAAGCATGTATGCAACGAGAATCAGGCTTTAGATACAACAAGAGGGCTCTATACTAAAGAGAAGTCATAAATATGCTACTCAGAACAGAGAGAGCAACCCCCTAATGAATGTCTGAGTAACTCACAAGTTCAAAAGCTTAAAATAACTTAGCATGCTCACAGAGGAACGGGATAAAAAGGCTGGATACATATAATTTAAGGACTTTAAAGGTCCTGTCGACGTACATAAAGCTACACAAGTAGCTACAAGAAAGGCTACAAGAAAAGGAAAAACTACAAAAGGATATACAAGAAAGATGTCCTAATCAGAATCCAGATACATCAATTCAAGCTTCTCATCGTCTTCTTCATTGTCTTCCTCAGGGATAGGAGCCTGGAAAGTATTGACGAGGTGGCGACAAAAAGCCCAAGGTTGGAAACGAGGCAGGAGTCTAGCAGCAGTGCTAGACCTTGAGGCAGGAGACCCCTCGCTCTCAACCATCGCCAAAGTGCGGATTTGATTTGAATGCACATACTGAGGGACAGGGATAGGAGGATTCGGAGGTGACTAAAGAAGAAAGATAAATACTTTAGTCACTAGTGTATAAGAGGAAGAAAAGACTTACTTGGATGTGGGAACTTGAAGCTCCCCCCTCTTGAGGCATGGGATGGGAGGGAGGGCCGATACAAACATTCTTGACGATGATGAAGGAGGCAAACAGGATGACCAAAAGTTGTAGGCTTATTGTAATAACCAGGATTGTCGAACATGTGCTTGTTCAACCAGTCGAGCACAAAAGGGAGAACCTAACCCAGTAAGCATAAAGAAAGGAGAAAAACAAAGACAAAAACTTACTCGGATTCGATTGCAAACTTGGTCTTCAGCCCAAGCCTGGACCTCGTTGTAGTTCCAAAGCCCCAGAGGAATCCCTGAACCTTGGGAGAGTAGAGCCCCCTGAACAGCAGGAAGGTTCAAGACCTCGGCACCATGGCTAGTAGCTGGATCCAGAGGTAGGCAGTAGCCAAGGGAGGGCAAGTCCATCTACGAGATGGAGGCTGAGGAGACGGCACCTAGACAACCAAAATGAGTCCAAAAAGTAGGGAAAAAGTGAATAAAAACAAGACTTACCATGTCCTCCATCTCCGAATCTGGAAGGAAGAGAGAATCAGTGGGAGCAGTCACTAGCAGTGCTGGAAGAGGAGGCGAGGGATATCGGAGTTGAGACGAAGGAAGGCAGTATTAACATGATGGAGGCTGGAAAACCCCCTAGAATGAACAATATACAAATTTGGGTTTGGGAGCCTCCAGCTAGTGGATAAGCCTCAGCAAAAAGTTCAAAAAGGAAAGGAGAAAAAGAGAGAACATACCTGTGAAGGGGCAGGACATATGACACGTGTCACATCCTGATCCTGGTCCTTGGCCTTTTTCTTGTTGGCTTTAGTGTGTTCTTCGGCTGTGGAAACAGACTTGCTTGTCAGATGTGAAAATTTAGAAATGCTAGGCTGGAAAAACAAGAGAGTTCAGTACTGAAAAGTACATAGAAACGAAACAGCAGAAACTTATGAGTGATGCTGCAATCATGGTCTTGAGCTTTGTGAAGGGAGGCAGCTTGATTTTGAGGGAACTCGAGCTAGGGACACTAGCAAGTTCATCCAAGTACAGAGGCTTGTCCACCTGTAAATATAGATCATTAGGCACCCTGAGAAGGCAAAATAAGAAGGACTTACTAAATTATCTTGACGAGGCAGGACTTCCTCAAAGTCCCAGTTGGGTAAACAATCAATGATCATCAACCAGGAAAAATCCAACAATGGGTGTGAGTTTCAATTCTTGAGGTTGCACTTGGCTGGAAAAGTGGTGATGACCAGATTGAGGGCCATCACGACCACGTTCAGCATCCAGGGAGGAAAATTGTCAGGATAAGTATGTACGGAATGCCAAGTCAAGGTGAATACGAATGAGAGAAAAAGGAAAAATTGAAGGACGCACAATCAAAGGAATCCTGGTCACAACAAAATTCAGATCGTCGTTACTCAGGCTTTGACGACTAACCTGAGCCCAACAATACACACTTTCATACTGATCATGTAATTCCAGTAACTGCAAGGATTGAGGCAATGAGGATGGAAGGAGGAGTCATGAATGGGCTTCAGCATGGTTGATCTGGGAGGCATAGCAATGGGACAACAAAGTGGAGAAGAGTGGTTGACGATGAAGGAGAAGGCAAGAATGGGGACTTAGAAAAATTTCAAGTCGAAAAAGCTTTTACCTACTTCGCTATAATCATGCTAGGGTATGGCCAACAGCACCCTGACCCGCAAGCCTCAAATGGGGCACTGGTCTTTCACAATGTCCCTGACCAGAAAATCCAATCAGAACTGGGACCCACAACTCAAGAAAAGCTAGATTAGCTATTCAGGGTAATCCTGAATATATAGTTTGATGGCTGGAAAGTGAATGATTTGTATGAATGGACATGATTGCAGGCTTCTTTTCCAGAAAACATATGAAACAATGATCAAACAAAGAAGTCGGCCTGGAATGGACCGTGCGCTAAGCTGAAATGTACCCAGAGCTCAAAGCGAGTTAGTCTAGCTGCTATAACAATCTTCTTGTCTCTTTCCTCTGGTCTGTGTTTCAAGAATTGTTCCACTGAGTCTCTATGTACAATTGCATTTGGTGGTAATCTGCCTCCATTGCAGGCTGCTCTAGATCTTCTAAGGTGAAATATAATTCCTCTTCAGATTCTAAATTTCCTCCTACAACGGCTTGTTTATGGGTTTGAACAGGCTTTTTCCATACTCTAGGTTTCACATTCAAGATGTTCAACCTTCTTTTCAACAATCTTTTTACTGCTGGCGCAATCACTGCTACTTCCATCATTTGTAAGGAAATTTTTCCTCACATGATCTTGTCCACCACTCTTCAACACCAGTTAACAACATTGGTTCCCTTGAGTCCAATACACCTTCTAAGAAAGGATGCATCTTTTTTTCTCCTTGGAAGACTTTTCAGATACATTGGAACCAGCCAATTTTTCCTGTCAAATGGTCTACTGCCAATACTTTCTTCTGTGCTTGAACTCTTTTCTGGCAGTGAATCCATTGCCTCTGAGCCTTCATCATTTCTTTTCTGCAGAGGGACATAAGTTCCTTTCTTTTCTCTCCTCTTCAGAATTGTAGGTACTTCTACCACTGGCTTTAATCAAGTAGCTTTATCCTCAAGGGCCTTTTCTTTTAGGTTACAAACTGTGATGCTGTATCATCATCTTGCCTGGGCCCTATCCTTGGAGCTCTTAATTTCCCAACACTAGGTGTTCCAATGATTTTCTAATGAGACCCATCTCATCTTTTCTCTGTGACTCTGCCATTTCCTGTTTTTCTTCTAGATCACGATGACGTTGATCTAGTGAAGACATCATGGTGTTTATCTTCCCCATGAAGGTACTGAAATTGGCAGGTGTTTCCCCATAAGTGTCTTCCATATCTTCTATGAAAGCAAACATTACTTTCTTCTTATCCCAACCCTTCTCTTTAGTGATCTTTTCAATCTTTTGAGCCTTTGATTCAGTCTCTCCTTCAAAGCTCTGAGAGACAAAGCTGCCATCTCTAAGGCATACTTTTTCTTGTTCATTTCTGATGAGCCACTTCTTATCAAAGTACTCTTGTTGAATGTCACAATCTGGTGCCATATGATCTGGGCTATCACAGAACATTTCCTTCTGCTAGTTGCCTGATTCAAGTTCCACCCTAAACATGGTTAGAGAATACCCTCAATTGTTATTGAAACTCCCACTGTTAGAGTTAGGCCTAGATCTGCCAGTTTGTTGATTCATCATTAACTTAGCTAAGCTAGCTAAGATCATAGTATTCTGATTGATCTTCTGGGCCAAGTCTTTTACCCTTCCATTATTGACATTGTTAGAGGCTGCCATTCTCATCATCCATTCATCTGGGGAACTTTCTTTTTTAACTGGGATTCAATAATCCTTTCTCTTACCGGTTTACCAGTAGAAGTTTTGCCAGTGTTCAGACTGACCCCAAGACTCATCAATGCTGCTACATGATTATTACAAGCGCTTTTAGTAGCAGGAACAGATCCTCTACATTGTCTACTTCATTATCTATTTCCAGTAAGAAAGAGATCATAGCTCTCTGCAATTCTACGTCCAGTGCACTCATGAAGTATTCTACAGCTTGTTGATTGGAAATCATAACCCATTCCTTCTATACACCAAAAGATGTTCTCACTGTAGGATTGTAATCCCTTCATTTCTGGTGGCTATTGCTTTTAGCTTGTTAATGCTTCCATTAACACCACCCACTGATTCTAGATAACACTTCCTCAGCTTTTTCTTGAAAGCATCCCAACTTGGACCAGCTTCAATAGCATCCTCCTCATGACATCAGCAGGTCTTATACTCCATATACTTCATCACCAGAAGGATCTTTGACTGTTCTAAATCTATAGACAAGTCTTAACAGAGTTCTTTTATCTCATCAAAGTATTGTTCTAAGTTCTCCAAGGTGCCATCTTTTTGGCTTTTGGTAGCTTATCATTTTGTGTAGCTCTCAAAGCTTTTGGGCTTACTTCAAGCCCAGGAATGCTTGTTTTAACTCGTTCATCTGCCATTGTTTCTGTTCTAGATATGCTAGATGTTTGTTGTGGTTTGAAAAGATTCTCGAAAGGTATCTCAAGTTCTTCATCTAAAGGTGAGAGTAATGATGATTCAATTGATGGAACTCTATTGGTGCCAGTTGAAGTAGATGTTTCCTCTATTTTTTCTGTGGTTTCAGAAGTCTGAGAAGCTTTCTTCTTCTTAGGTTTACTGCTAGTTCTCTTTTTAGTGACTGTTCTCTTTTGTTCTCTCTCCTAAGGTTTGAGAGGGTATGGATTGTAGGAAGCCTTGAACTTGAAGGCTCGCTAGTAGTAGTCTCTCTTTGTCTAGGGGGTTTTCTAGTAGAAGGGGCTTCCTTCCAATAGGCGCTGTCTTGGTGATCGTTAAGACCTTTTATCTTTGACAACTTTTTGAAAGAGCTAGTAGCTCAAGTGTTCTTATAGTAGAAATGAACTGAATCGAACACCCTCATGGTGTGGGCTCCAGTATAATAGGTGTCTTTTGTGTAAGTGTAGAACAAACACAAACTTAAAGACTTTTATACAAATTTGTAAAGTGTGAGCATTCCAAGTAGTCAGAATACTCAAGGACTTTTGGGGGTTTTGGTAGGTTTTTGCATGAATGCACACAAGTTCAACACACACAAAGACTATAACAAGTTCACAAAGGTATAGCCAACAGTTTCAATTCACAATTTGTAGGCCCAAATGCCTTATAACCAGTTTCACAAGTCTGAGGACACATACAAAAGAGTAACATACAAAACCAACAAATTTGATTTAACACTATTGATCCACACACTATGTTTATACTCTATGTGAGTGAGGTAAATTTGGTAGAAGCGTAGTCTGTGTTTCGCAGTCTCTACAGCTAGCTAATTGAATTTGGTGGTAAACAAGATGTAGAAGATCTGGAAGAGGAATCTGAAGACAAGTTAGCTCAGTCTAACTTGGATACTAGCTAAAGCAAAGAAAAATCTCCCCTTTCCACAGTGGGTGGCATTTGTTGAACACAAGCAATTGACTTGTATAGACATGAAACATTACCAACACTGTGAAAAGGAGGAGCCAAAGACAGCACTCCCTGCCTTGATCTCCTCTCTGCCAAACGACAAGCTCATAACCGCTGAGAGAGTGCTTAAAGCACAGTTGGGAACACAGACTTTGGCTGGTACAAAACGTCCATTAGACTCCACTTCCTCTACATCTACTCCTCGCTTTAAACGAGGTTATGTATGGTCTTCTACATCTTCTGCCAGTGATATCACTCCACCGAGTATTTTGTCCACTTACTCTGCTCCTCCATTGCCTTCACCACCTGAGTCTCTGCTAAACAATGTCACCATCCAATCCACTCTCCATGCCTTGAAGGATTACATTCAGGTCACTACTCCTTTCAATATCGACCGTCTTGAACTCCTTCTCACCTCACATCCTAATCGTCCATTTGTTGACTCTGTCATTCGTTCACTGCATGAAGGCTTCTGGCCTTTCTATGAGGCAGAGTGGAAGGAGGAGCTGTCCCAGCATGACATGGAAAATTACTCCACTGAACCTGATGACTTGGAGGCTATTTGTGCTCATCATGACAAGGAGGTAGCTGCTGGTTGCTGGTCTTCTGCACTTCCAGAGGACTTTCAGCTTCTTCCTGGCATGAAGGTCTCTCCCATGTTTGTTGTATGGCAGAAAGGCAAACCCCGTGTCATCACAGACCATACAGGTTCAGGCCTTAATGCTGACATTCCCAAAGAGGAGGGGAAGGTCAAGTACAATGACATGCATACTTTTGGACAAGTGCTGAACGATGTCCTCAAAGATCATCCTGATGAGGACATTGTTCTCTTCAAGAGTGATGTTGCTAAAGCTTTCCTCAACCTCCCTGGCCATCCCTTGTGGCAGATTCATCAGGTTGTCAAGGTTGATGGTCGCTTTCACATTGTACGTCGCTTAGTCTTTGGGACATGTACTTCACCACGTTGTTGGTGCTCCTTGTCCAGTCTGCTTTGTTGGTTTGGTGTTGTCAAACTAGGCATTGCAGGCCTCCAGGTATACATGGATGACTTCTATGGTTGGGACTTCAAGCGCAATCTGGTGTCTTATCATGGAAAGATGCGTCCTCATCGTCAGGTTGAACTTCTGGTGTTTTGGGAGAGCATCAGTTGTCCATTTGATGATGAAAAACAACTGGATGGTCCACGACTCAAGATCATTGAATTTTGGGTTGATGCTGTCAAAGGTTCCATCTCTCTTACCTCTGAGTCCATCCAAGCCCTTGTCTCTGATATTGAGACCTTCCTTTCCACACCTAATCGTAAGCCTGCTCTTCACAATTGGCAGCGCTTGACTGGTTCTCTGAATTGGTCTCTCAATGTCTTACCATGGGCATGTCCTGCACTTACAGAAATGTATTGCAAGGTGAGTGGCAAGACCCACCAATATGCAGGTATCCCTGTTAATGGTGAAGTCCATTGTGATCTGGTATGGTTCTCTACCATATTTCAAACTGCTATTGGTGTCCGATTTGTGGATGCACAGGCCTGGGATGATGGGGAAGCTGACTTTGTGGGTTGGACAGATGCAAGCAACTCTGGGCTTGCCTTTGTGTATGCTGGCAATGGTCTAGTTTATCAGCTCACTCCAAATCCAAAGGGTGTTGTAGACATCTTCTTCTGTGAGCTCCTTGCCATCTTCTGTCTCCTGCACCATGTTGCTTCATTTCCCTCTCCTCCTCGCCATCTGTTGGTGTACTCAGACAGTCTTAACTCTGTTGAAGTGTTAAACTCTCTCGGTGCCTCAGAGTCTTCCCACAACTCCATCCTCCTTGCAATTGCAGACATTGTCTTGAAGACAGGCATCGATTTGCGAGTCTGCCACATTCCTGGCAGGGACAACATCCGAGCAGACTTGCTCTCTCGTCTTCTCTTTGGCAACTACAAGCATCAATTCCCTTCTGACCGCGTCCGCACATTTGAGCCACCTTGTGAGCTCTTGCCGACGCGATGGAGGGAGTGCTTTTAGATGCCTTGGATGGACAGACTAGTCAGAATGGCAAGTCTGTCTGCCCTCCAATGGACTTGAAGGAGTTGGATGCCCTGGTTCATTTCTTACAGGTTCACTCTATTGAGGAATCTACCAAGTCCAACTATGCCACTGGTGCCCATGACTACATTTGCTTTTGCACTAGTCACAACCTCCCTCTTGATCCTACTCTGTCCACTTTGTCATGCTATGTGGCATTCACATCCCGTCATATTGCTTCAGCTCCCAAATACCTCACTGGAGCTTGTCATTATCTCAAAGACATTTATCCTTACTTTGATGAGTCCCGCTCCTCACCCCTTGTACCATTCGTGGCTCCAAAAAGGTTCGTGGTGATGCTATTCACCACAAGCCACCTCTCCTTACCTCCCACATCCAAAGTTTTGTTGACAAAGCAAAACAAACCCAGCATTACGATGACCTCCTCTTTGCCACAATCATTGCCTGTGCTTTCTATGCCTGCCATCACACTGGTGAGCTTGTGATGCCAAATAGTAAAGCACTACGTGATTGACGCAAGGTCATTAAGCGTTCATCCCTACGCTTTGAGGATAGTCATGCTGCATACCATCTTCCTTATCACAAAGCTGATCCTTTCTACTGTGGAACAGACATTCTGTTGACATCTCAAACAGTTGGCAACCCTGTTCAGCTCCTACAGGACTATGCTGATGCTAGAGATCGTCTTTATGGTGCTAGAGCTGCTCTCTTTATCCGTGAAGATGGTAGCCTTCCTACGAGAGCTTGGTTTGATTCCAAGTTCTTTGCAGTAGTTGGTAAGGAGTTTGGTGGTCATTCAGCCCGTGCTGGAGGTGCCACCTTCTATGCTGGTCTTGGACTCTCTGAGTCAATCATTCAAGCTCTTGGACGATGGTCTTCTACTGCCTGAAAGATCTACATCCGGGACAATCCTTCTGTCCGTGCTGAACAACAACTTGCTCAGCTCCGTTTACACCAACGCTAGATGTGCCGCCACTTCTTAACTGTGTATGTTTCCATATGATCCTTTTTAATTTGCTCTTTTTTGTTTTTCCTCTATATTCTCCTTTATCTTCTACTTGCGTCTTGATTCTCCTTTTCTTTCACCTCCATCCTCCCCTCAACAACATTCATTAGCCATAGCGCTACTCAATCCACAGAATGTATTTGGGCTTCAGCCTGCGTTGTGGCTAATCCTCCTTGAGTGATGAGCAGCAGAGGTCGACATGAATGCGGATTCCAACGGTAGGGAGCATTTTTGAAGGTCTCTGCAATAACCAGATAACTAGCAATAACTTGGGGACCACATCTCCAAGTTATTGCTAATGTTCTCCTTTTGCCAAATTGCACTTCATCTTTGATTTCTTCACTGTTCATTTCCTACTTGTACCGTACGCTTCTCCTGTTCAAATAACATTGTTTACATTGCCTCCAAGCCTTCAACAGCGCTGGGGGTCCATACACCTCCATATGGTGCATCTACATACATGTTTTCTTAAAAGTTCTAACTCTTTGAGTTGAGACTTTTAGTGTACACTTGTGCATTGCGATCGCTATACTTACCCGTTTGACCTGCTACTTCTACAAAGCCTTTCGTACGTTATTATCTATCTCCCGTTTCATTTTTGGCCAAATCGGTTAATATCTGCCTTCGCAATGTTCACTTTAAGTTACAGATCTCTTTTGATCAGTTATCTCCTTTCATGACTTTACTCCATTCTGCATTCCCTTTGACATACCTTTTATATCCAAGTGTCTAGACTGCATCTGGTGCATTCTCTCCGCTTCCTGCGCTTCCTGTGATCCAGTCTGCCCTGGTCCAGGCTAGATCTCACCCAGTCATCAGATCTGATAAATCCATCAGGAGGTGCCACATGTGTGAGCAGAGGCCTGTTGATGGGCGAAGTTTTGATGATCTGATTGCTGCTTGCTTTCTCCCTTCATCTCCTACCTCTTCCCCACAAGAAAGCAAGTTTGGTGAGCACATCTAGTGTGCTTTTTGGTGGTTTAGACTGTTCTAACCACTGCCACTCCAGTCTGCAGTCACAGTACAGTGCACAGCTCCCTTCTATCTCACTCTGTGTACACTGTAGCTGGTAAGCTTCGCTTCTACAGTCTGTTTAAGCGTTGCTAACACTCCTAGAGCGTACAGATATCAGTCAGACACTTCACTACTCTGTCCTAGTGTGTTTGTGGGTTGGATATCTCGCTCCCAGTGCGTTATCAACGCAGTTACATCCTTCTACAGCTGTACTAACACTCCCCTTTGGATCTCTCTTGTAGATCCAGCCAGTAGGACGCACTTTTTGGCACCCACCCTCCTCTCCCACTGTTCTTATGTACTTAAGTTAAACACATAGTCAGTACATCTGTATTAGCGCTACTCAATCTGCAGAATGTATCTGGGCTTCGGCCCGCGTTGTGGCTAATCCTCCTTGAGTGATGAGCAGCAGAGGCTGCAAATCAAAACAATCTGGACAGTGTATATACAAGTACTCTAAGACCCCAGACACTATCTAAGACCCCTGGTACCTAGCTGACTGATGCACTGATTAATGTGCTGACTGATGTGCTGACTGATATGCTGACTGATGCAAGTAATTTAGCCAGATGGGTAAATGACATACTACTGATGACAAAGTAATTCAGTAGATGGATAAACTGGCTCATATGGATAAAAGGATAAACTGCTCATCATGATGTGATGCCAATCACATTAATGAGTAAGGCAGTTACAAAAGGGACATGTCCCTTTTGTAACTGACTACCTAAGCAAGGATTCTAGAATGCAAGTCTGGAATGATGGATTATCAAGCCATATAAGGCTAATCAGTCATATAATAATTACATGGCACAGAGAATATATAAACAAGTAATCCTTCAGGCAGACACTGTAATGACTCGAGGTAGTCCATGGATGACCAGTTATCTGCATCTAGAGTACAGTTGACCAGTTTGGACTGCACAAACCCTGTTAACTCTGACTGTGCACCAACAATGTTATGGGTTTGTTCTGAAGGAAGGTGTTCCAGAGTCAACCAATGAAAGCATAGGAATTCTTGCTCTTTACAGGAGGTACTTTCCAGTTCTGGTGATTAGCTTGGTTGAAATTTAGGAGGGCTCTGAACTGTGTGTTTGTGAAAGTTTGTTGAAGGAGTAGTCATTGGAGGGAGAGTAGAATGACAATGTAGACTTTCACACAGATCCCTTGAGCAGATTGAAAGGACACACTGTCACTTTAGGTTGTCTCATCTTGTGAATCTTTTCCCACATCCAAGAGCTGGACATTCATACCTCTGCTGATATTCTGCATGAGAGGAGGAATTTCCTGACACTGAAGTCAGTCTCTGTGAGCAATGGTTTTTTGACATGACACTTCAGAAGATATCCTTGCAGTTTCTGAAGCCTTTGCTACACCTGTGGCCTGTGTCAAATACATGAGTTACTGGTTTATGGGCCATTCTAGGTTGTCAAATGGAGGCAAGTCTGATCTGAATGGAAGAGAAAGACAAGAAGAGAAAGCACACTCTGGCAGAGTTTCAAAAAAGTAGCCTTCTGTGACTCCTGCATGCCATTTTTTCTGTCTTTTGGTCTCCAGAATGTGTTGCAGAATGATGGTTACTGCATAGGTGAGTTGCTGCTTCTCTTTCTTCCATTTTCTGTCTGACCTATATCATCGTATCAGGTGTCGTTGACCTCTGGGCCTTTTCAGACTCTGTGTTTCCACATTATAAGATGCAACTGCAGAGCAGTGGAACTTTTATTGCAGTTAGAGGCTACAGTGTTACAGGAAGTAACTGAGATGCTGCTGACAGCGTGTTTGAGTACTACTGCTAGTAATATCATGCATATGAGAGTATCAGAGATAGACTCAGAAGGATGCTGAACTGCCCCCCTTAAAAACCCTGGCAGGGACACTGAGACCTCAGTGAATTCTTAAGGGACATTGTTCTGCCACATATTGAAGAATGCCAACACCTCTATATCTGATTTCCACTAGTGTGCTGGCTACCTTCCCTATGACCCCTGACCTTAAAAGACAGTTGTGTCGGGACTTGAGTTACAGACAAGATGCATGAGCACCAGTGCAGCAGCCATGAAAACAGCCATGAAGTTGGTATGGCCAGCAAGATTGAAGGGTCCAACCCTGACTGAGTACTCTTGTAGTTGCTGAATAGTAGTAGGGATAGCAGCAGGCACAGAGAGTGTGAGTATGGAAAGTGTTGGGGCAGAAGTGTTCAGTCACCACAGGGATTGCAGCAGCTGTGGGAGTAGGAACTGTCAAGGTTGTTGATACACTCAAATAAACCACCCAAGTCACTCAAAAGACAAGAACAGATAGTAGATTTGAAGTAGAGATAAAGGGGAATGAGTTAGCTGACTAGGCTCAACACTGTGTAGACTGATGTACAGAGTGGAGATGAAGTGAACGAACTAGGAAATCAGTTACAAAGAAAGTTTAAGGAAATAGAACAAAGATGAGAACAATAAATCAAATATGGATAGATATAGGTACCAAATCATAGAGAAGTGATTGACAGAAGTTATAGGGTTCGTTAAGTATGAATCTGAGTATAAATTAACAAGGAAAAGCAATAGATGAATGATGAAGGAATTCTAGGTTTAGTGATGAGTTAAAGAAAGAAGGAGGGCAAAGAACTGTAGCAGTTCATGACAGGAACTGGAGTAGTTTATACTCGTAGAGTATAGTTAAGTTTGTTTAGAAGCTTTAGTCCGTGTTGTTAAGCAGGCATGGTACGGTCCTGTACACTACTAAACGCAGTGGCAACCACGCAACTTACCTGTGGATAGAGAATAGCTTGTAAGGCTTGTAAGAGGCTTATTGAGCGATGAGAGTTAAGTATAAAACTTGTTATTTGGAGGACTATCTACGAGTCCTTATATACCTTTGAGGAGGTACAAATACATGTAAACTAATACTAGAGTAACAATAAGATTCTATTGTACTTGATAGTACAATGCTGGTTTCGTACACTATTGTCGTACTACATTTATTGTCTATATAATCTTATTGTTCTATTTATAACTACTACTATTGTTCTACATAGATGACGTTAATGGCTGCAACTGAATGTGCCAATTCAACACTCCCCCTTGCTAAGCAGCACGGTAGTACGTGTAAGCATAGGTAGGCGCTGTAAGCAGCCATGGAAGGAAGGGATCCAGTGCCTCAATATTTTCGATGTGATTTATAGGACTTTCTTCAATTATAAAACTGAAGTCCTAATTGTTTCCTGAACTTCTCAAACTTTACTCGATCTAGAGCTTTAGTGAGTAGATCTGCAGGGTTATTGCTTCCTTCAATGAAGAATAACTTGACTGTCTCGTCGATGACTTTTTCTCGAACAAAATGATATCGAATATCAATGTGCTTGGTTCACTTATCCGTGACAGGGTTTGATGCAATAAAAATTGATCCCTGATTGTCACCGTAAATTGGAATAGTGTGGAGAGGATATTCAATTTCACTGAGAAGAGTCTTGATCCAGAATACTTGTCGACTGCAGTCACTAAGTGCCATGTATTCAGCTTCAGTCGAAGATAGACGTCCAGCTAAATGGTGCTTGGGCTAATTGTAGAAAGAAGCCAGTTTGAGATTTGCAAGATCCAGGATCTGATCTCCAATCGGAGTCTGTATAGGCTGATAAGCCTTCTCCCCCTCGACCGTTGTATACAAGAGCATATTTTCTAGTGCCAACAAGGTAACGGCAAATGTCTTTCACCTTATTGTAGTGTTCTTGTGAGGGGTTTGCAGCAAATTGCGCAAGTTTTGTGACGGCAAAGGAGATATCAGGATGTGTTCCTAACATTAAGTAGAGTAAGGATCCGATTATCTCCTGATAACTTTGACAAAGAGTATAGTTGACAGGAGCGTCTTTTGAAAGAGGAAGAGGGTGATAATTGGCAGGTAATGGGGTAGCAGAAACTTTTGCATTTTGCATTCCATATGTCTCTAGGATTTTATCCAGATAAGCGCACTGGTCTAAAGAGACCTTGCTGCCTTTCCTGGTAATTCTCATCCTAAGGAATTCTTTGGCATCGCCTAGATCCCTACATTCCCATCTCTTCATAAAGTTTCCTTTGAGTCGTAAGACTAAGGTTTTGTTAGCTCCACAGAATAGAGCGTCATCCACATAGACTACGGCAATAACGATAGAATTTTCAATAAGATCATTGTTGGCGTCATAGCGTTTGTGAATGAAGATTCCGGCGTCAGAAATGATTCATTTAAAACCAAGTTCCGCCATGGACTTATCAAGACTTTTCCACCACGCAAGTCCTGCTTGTTTGAGTCCGTAAAGAGCACGAAGAAGCCGGACGACTTTATGCTCTTGTCCCTTTTCTTTAAAGGCTTCTGGTTGTTCCATATAGATTTCTTCATCAAGTAAGCCATATAAATAGGCTGATCAGACGTTGACACCGGACACGTGCCAACCTTTAAGTGCAGCTAAAGTGAAGATTAAGCGCACAGTCTCGAATTGAACAACAGGCGAATATACTTGATCAAAGTCTATGCCTTCGATCTTTGAAAAACCTTTTGCAATGAGTCTTGCCTTTTTACGACCATCAGACTTGATGTCGAAGACCCATCGGTTTTTGATGACTTTCCTATCTGTAGGTCTTTCGACCAATTCATAGGTGTCGCGCTTGCGAAGAGCCTCTAGTTCTTCGCGGCAAGCGACTTTTCCTTCCTCCTGCACATCTTTAGGTAAGAGTGCAATATCTTTGAATGTCCATTCGCGAATATTACGGACATTCGGTTGATTCCCATCATTTTTCGAAGTAACTTTCTGAATAAGCAAGTGGGAATCGATTTCTCCAGGAGCAACTGCCTGCATAAGCAAGAAGTTTATAGATACTCCCCCTTCCTGGCATGGTTCTGCCATATGTTCTGATTCAGGGCGTGCAGAGTCATCACTCTCGGCTTGCTGCTCTCCCTGGGGTGCGCTTCCGGATGCAGAACTAGGTCCGGGAACCTGTTGCTCTGCAGCTTGTTGACGTCGGTGTTCTCTCCGAGCGTCTCTCTCTGCTTTAGCTTTTGCTTCCGCTCTTTTATCAGCTGCGATTTGAGGTTCAAGATCACGTGTAACTTGTACAGGGTGTTTATCTCCGTACCGTTTGTTTGGTTCACTAACACGCTCGCTTCGACGTGTTGGTTCTCTGTAATTCCGTCTTGGTCTAGTGACTTTTCGAGGTGCCTCAGGAGGTGGTGTCTCCCTTGGAGGTGGCGTTATAGGCCTTCTTGATTCTAAGTCACTATCTGGGGACGAAGGCGGTGGATCCTGTTCAGGTTCGTCGTCACGAAGCTGATCAGGTCTCCTTATGGAAGGGATGCGAGGAGGACGATAATCAAAATCTTCATCATCATCGTCAGGGATTGGTTGTGGTAGAGGAGTGTCATCGCTTTGTGACGACTCAATAGGAAGTTGTTTTGAACCACGAGATTGAGTTTTACATCGAGGAAAGAAGTCTTCCTCAAACACGGCTTGCGGGGATGTAAATTCCGCATTGTTTGTACGCATGAAAAGATTTCCACGTTCTCCCGGTGCTACACCCAAGATACGTCATGAGTTCTGACTTGGAAGTGAGTTTGTTCTTTCGAGTTTCCTCGGGTTTAAAGACATAAGCTCCACAGCCAAAAACTCGCAAATGATCGATACGCGGTTTTTCCTTTTCAAGCATTTCAAATGGAGTTATCCATTTGTGTCGTCGTAAGGGAGTACGTCGATAGACATACAATCCATGACAGACAGCATATTCCCATCAAGATTCAGGTAGACATGCTAGCTTCATCATTGTCAGTGCCTTATCCATTAGGGTGCGTATAAAGCGCTCAGCTCGACCATTCTGTTGATGAATGTATGGTGCACTTTTAAGGATTCTAATACCCTTCTCGAGTAACATTTCTCGGTAGGTGCCTTTGATGAATTCACCACCCATATCAGACATCCACTGTTCGACTTTCGTCTTATATTGAGTTTCTACCATCGCAAGGAACTGGCGAGTGGCAGTTAGTGGTTGTATCTTGTCTTTAAGAAATCGTACCCAAGCATCTGAAGTGTAATCATCAAAGAAGACGATTATATACTTGTACTTGTGGTAAGAGATCGTGGGGAATTCCTTCAAATCCATATGGATAATTTGGAAAGGACGAGTAGCACGTCGTTGGTTAGGAGGATAAGCTTGTTTGGGAGTTTTGCCTTCAAGACAGCCTTTGCACAAAGGAAGCTCCTTCGGAATGATGAATTCAGGAGTGCCAAGGGTGTGTTGTCGGACATGTTTTAGAACATCACGAGAGGGATGCCCTATACGACGATGTAAGATCTCGTAGTTGATAAGATAAATCAAAAGATTGGCTTTAGAAGCGACAATTTTCGATTTGTGTGGAAGATAGTATAGCGTTTCTTCCGGTATACGCTTTGAGCAAGTCAAGAATGTTGTATTTCTCGAAATGGTGATATGATCGGAGTTACCGCGCATAAGCATGTTGTCATTTAAGAATTGACTGACAGATAAGAGTCGTTGATTTAGATCGGGAATGTAATAGACTGGATCTAATTTCATAACTCTTTTATGTTGAGAGATCAGGACTGTTCCGGATGCACGAATATTTGTGAATCCATTGGCAGTTTTCACTGGAATTGGTTTTATATAGCTCAATTCAACAAAGTCATTGATGTCGAATGTAAAATGCGCTGATGCTCCAGAGTCAAGTAACCATCCATCACCGAAGTGTATTTTGACAGTATCAGATCTCTTCTTCTTACACTTCTGGCCACAGGCACATAAATATTTATTGTTGCTGTCAGGGCTAGTGTACAGTTCATTATAAATAAAAGGGGTTGTTAAACCCAGAGGAGCGGTATGTAATAAATATATACATGAAGAACCTGCTTCCATATTACGAGCTGCTGGAAAAAGCGCATCAGTACTTTTATTCATAAGATCTGAAGTGAGATCTGACCTGAGATAACTGTTGTCCATGCCAGACACCTCAGAGTCTAGGGACCAACCATAATTATTTGTGGCACTGCCGATAACCATGGCGGGTGTAGAAGGTCTTGGACTTGGAATTCTGTCTGACCATGCCCCTATTGTGGCAATACTCGCTGACGAAGTTGCCTCTCCGGGATCTGTAGAGTGGCTCATCCTGCTGAGCGATCGCGGAGTTGACATATACTCGAGGTCGCTGGTGCTGGATAGGCTCGGAGACATGCTCCGGAGTTCTGGCATTGAACTCGGAGTCGGGACCCTGGATGGTAATTCCTCCTCCATTTCCATTCCTCCTAGTCTGACTGTTGCGTCTCTCTGCCAATCGAGCAGCTCGTCGTACCTTCCATCCTCGTTTTCGAGATGAGGAGTTAGCCATTCCCATCCCGTTGAAGTCGTTCCAGGTGTTGGGCTTGCAACATGACTGGAGGGTAAGGACTGAGTGGTCATGCCACTGGGATGTGCAGGCAGTGAGCCACTTTGCATCTCGCTGTGGACTGCAGCAAGGCGTTGGACCAGAGAAAGAGTGCCTGTTGATGCACAGGCGTTCACTACTGCTCGGAATGGAGTTGCTCCTTCCCCATAGATGTGGAGAGGGTCCTCGGGATTCTGGAATCTCTCCCCAAGGTGAATTCTGCACTCCATTATCTCAGCAGCAGGATCTGAGGCAAGACAGTCGATAAGTGGAACAGGGGTCCTTGTGTCCTGCGGTACCTTTACACCTGACTCCGTCGTTGTGGAGCCAAACACACTTCTGAGTTCTGAGGTGTTCACCAGAGTGTCCTCATTCCAATTGGCATCTTCTTCCTGAGCGCATCCCATATCGGCATCTGAATCGGTCTGAGTTCCGACCGAACGAGTGAAAGCATCATTCCAGTTGTCATTACATCTCCAACCATCAGAAGATGATTGGAGATTATTCCAATAGATGCGTTCCGTGAGAGTGCGTTTGGGACGAGGAGCAGGGGTAAGGGGAGTGAAAGAGGAAAGATCAGGGTTAGACATGACTACATCCTCAAGAGCAGCAACAGTCTCACCAGATGGTCTTGTGCCAATATTGCGTGCAAGATTGATAGCTCTTTTGGTACCTGTGAAAAAGGCATCAAAAGGCTTTTCCGTTTCCATAAAGAATGGCTTACGGGAATCAACTGCAGCAGGCGTGTTGACGAAGGTGACTGTGTGCATCATGGGAGACATATCCCCATGAACGAGATGTGCCTGGCCCTGTCTCTTGGCCTGTTTGTTTTTTCCAGCTCGACCTCCTCGACGGAAATGAGCTTTTCCCTTTCCCTTTCCCTTGCCTTTTCCTTTATTATCTCCGTTAGCGCTGCTGCTGCTGCCACTAGGGCGCTGCTGCTGCTGCTGTTGGAAACTAGGATTACCGTCCTTTAGCTTGACAGCTGAAAGACGGTTGGCCTGTGGTTTTCCCTTCAAAGCCCCTTGGCGAGATTCCCAGACATTGACAATCTCGCTTTGCAGTTCATCAAGATCTTGATTGTCGATTTGTGAGATAGATAATTGAGTATATTGATTGATGATATACTCATATCTGGGAGGGAGTTTCGATATGATGAACATGACTATGAGAAAATTGGGGATTTTTGTAATGGAAGCGGTTGGAGTTGTGGAGTCGGTAGTATCAGTAGAGATACCAGCGGCACTAACCCTATCGAAGTGCATGCGAATAAGCTCGATTGTAGCACTAGGATTAGTGTCGTTAGGAATGGTGATGGAAGTGGCATGTTTAAAGTCGGTGTAGACTGCGGAAACACCAGGTTTCCCGTAGGTATTTTTGAGAGTAGTCCAAATTTCTTTGGCACTAGTCATACCGAGTGTCTTCTGACGAATAGCAGGAGAAAGACGAAGCTTGATTGACCCAATGGCCTTATCGTTTTTCTCATCCCAGTTGGCCTGTTTCTTTAGAGCCGCTGTGAGGAGAGACAGAACTCACGGTGGCGTCGCTAGGGCGATCAGAGCCAAGGACTGAACTAAGTCCAGTGGCCTGGAGCCAGGAGAGAAGAATGTTGGCCCAGATGTTGAAATCAGCACCGGAGAAGACGGGGACAGTGGTCATCAAAACGTTGGAAGACATCTTTGATAAGTTCTGGGGAAGGTCAACTGTCAGCATTTATCCATATGCAGCATAAGAAGGCAGCAATAAATGTGCCATGCGAAAGTGAAGAGAGGCAGCGATGAACGCGCCATGACAGTGACTACTCCCCTAGATCGTCAACAACTGCAGCTGGACGTAAGTCCTGCGCTGTTGGACGTATCGTCAAGCCATTAAAGGCGACGCAGGCTGCCACAAAGGGCGCCACAGGCTGCCATGAAGGCGCCATCCAGGTAGTATGCGAAGTCTATGGTTTGCAGCCATTGAAGGCGCTCCCAACCTGTTAAGCAGGCATGGTATGGTCCTGTACACTACTAAACGCAGTGGCAACCATGCAACTTACCTGTGGATAGAGAATAGCTTGTAAGGCTTGTAAGAGGCTTATTGAGCGCTGAGAGTTAGGGCCTATTTGGATGCCCGGGTTTTTTATATCACGCTTTTAGCTAGTAATTTTTAGTAAATAGCCGAACTGTGAGACCGTCATCTCGAAATGCCGCGGGATACCGGCAAAATTAGTTTCCATCAGTGCTCATGGTGCGCACCAGTTCTACACCGCGTCCGGCTGCCCGTCCGTCTCAAACATCTGCAGCAGCACTTTCTGCTAATACCCGCCGCCGTCGACAGGTGCTCATAACTACCATCATTGCTGTCACTGGTGCCATCGGTGCCATCCACTCATACAATGAACGACGATATGATCCGGAACCTTATCACACATCAGTGCTGAGTGGGGAGGAGTGGGTGAAAGAGCTGCGTAAAGGTCATTCTGAGCATATGAAGAATAATCTGGGAGTTGGGAGATGTGTATTCAAGAAGCTGAAGTCCGAGTTGCAGAAGGAAGGAAACTTGAAGTCCCGTCGATTTGTTGGCATCAGCGAAATCGTTGCAACATTCCTGTACCAAGCAGTCACTAATTTATCAGTCAGGAAGGTAGCTGAGAGGTTTCAGCGAAGTCTTGAGGCCATTTCCCGGTGAGCATTACTTCTTCTCAATGTGCAGATAGGGGCTGATTCATAACAAAGCAATTTTCATGACGTCCTAGAGGCATTAGTCTCAGATACATTTCGAAGCAAATATCTACGACACCCAGACCCCGATACTGTCCATCGTGTCATCCTCCAGAACCCCAAGTTCTATCCTTTTTTCAAGGATTGCTTGGGAGCAGTGGATGGAAGTCATTTCCTTGTCCGACCTCCTGCGAGTGCCAGGTTCCCGTATCGTGATCGAGGGGGAAACCTATCTCAGAATATTCTAGCAGCATGTGATTGGGATATGGTATTCTCTTTTGTCATGACGGGCTGGGAAGGTAGTGTTGCTGATGGGTATCTGTTTGCTTTGACATTCCTCCGGGCAAATACTATGTTGCCGATGCAGGTTTTCCACTGTGCGATAAGCTCATTGTGCCGTTTCATAATGTTCGTTATCACTTGTGTGAATGGGAGGCAGCAAGTATACGGTACGTAATTAGGCGAGTTTTTGTGCAAACTGAATCTAACACAGAAACAGGCCTGTCTGCAAGGAGGAGTTGTTCAATCTTCGTCATGCCCAACTTCGGAATGTTATTGAACGCATATTTGGTGTTGTTAAGAGACAGTGGAAGATTGTTTGGGAAGTGTGTGAGTATACTCTCCGTACTCAAAGCCTGCTACTGTTAGCGATTGCAGTGCTTCACAACTTTGTGCTCTTCCATGATCCTCCCGAAACACCATCACAGCTCCCAGAAGTACGAGAGCTACTAGTCCCTGACCCACATGGTGATGTGATGCCTACAGCAGGTATTTCATCCCAGGAGACTCAATGAGCTGCTCACCTTCGTGATCAGATTGCAGAGGCAATGTGGGCAGACTACCTTGCAGAGCTAGGTAGACGTGGTCGTACACTTAACGAGACACAATCACTTCCACACATGTAGATATATTTTGCAAACTATGTACTGTAAAGACCGTAAAGAGTGATAGATTAGTGAGTGACTATAGCTAGGGAGATGAGTAATTAAAAGGAGTGTAAGCTTGAAAGACTATGACAGGACAATAAACAACCTATGTCAAATAACAAATCATTGCAGCTTGCAGCTTCAAACACGGTCCATCTCATCCATCAACCTTTCTTCATCTTTGGTGGAATCAAAGCTGAGATACTCACGAGCAACCTCACCACTTCCACGAAAGACGCAACGAGCCTTGGCGAGAGAGTGGGGAGAAAGACCTTTCTCAGCACGGACAATATCAAAAGCTTTCTTCTTTTTTACTGGAGAGTCGGTGGAAGGAGAAGTCAGGAATTCACCAGACTTCAGCCCCTCGGTCAGCGCAGCAAACGTTGAGGACATACTCGTAAGAGCTTGAGCCCCAGCTGAAGTGCACACACGTTTAGGAGCAGGGGTGGGACCAGCAGCGCGACGTTTCTATGAAAACAATAGTTAGCAGGGCAATAGAAGAACAGAAACATATACATACCTTGACGGGAGACTCCTTTTCAGAGTCTGCAGCATCTGAGTCACTATCCTCATCATCATCATCAGATGACAAGGACGTGTCAGGTGCTTTCTGAGCGGCGACTGCATTCTCGGAAGAAAGGGCCATGGCACCAACCATAGCGGCGATATCATCGTAATGAATGAAAGGGTGTGTACGAAAGGGGCGAGCCTTGGGGTGACCCTATAGTGGGTATGAGACACGAGTAAAAGAAATACATACACTACTCACCACCAAGTATGCATCCCAGACCTGATCAGTCGCAATGACCATAGATCGGGCATTGTCCCAGCCAAAACCAGACAAAGTACGGAGCTTTGCAACTATCTTGAACTCAGCCTTGAACTAGAAGACCTTTGATTAGTCTGTTGTGTGAATATAGTCTGTAAATGACTTACACAGGTCCAGCGAGCCTTGACCTGTTTTCCAGAGAAGCTGTGACCCTTAGCACAAAGATGTTCTGCTGCGAGATTGTACACCTTGCCCTTGAAGTTGTTCTCAGACATCAGGCCTTGGGCTTTCTTGGCAATGAAGAATTCAATAGAAATAGCTTCAGCCTCGGAAGTCCACTGGGCTCAGTCTGGAACAGTGGCAGCAGGTGCGGCAGGTGAAGGAGCTGCAGGAACAATGACGCCAGTGGGTGAGAGTAGATAGCCACGTTGCTTGAGCTACATATAGACAGCAGTGAGCTTCATGATGACAAACAAAAAAAGCAAGAACTCACAACATGAAAACGGTCCTTCAGATCTTCATTAGTACACAAACGGTGCCCATTTTCCATGAGATGCTTTCCTAGACTAGTCCAGACAGCAGCCGAAAAGGTATCATGAGTGCCGTTGCGCTGGGTCTTTGCCTGGTAGAGAAACTGCATGATGGCAAGATCAATTTCACTGTTCCAAATGTCTTGAAGGCCAGGTGGATCAGTTGAGCCAGGTGCAGGGGCTGTAGACAGCACAGGGGGAGAAGCAGGAGCAGTGGACATTGAGACCAGAAGAGGAAAAAGGAAGGGAAGGGAAGGGGAAGAAAGAAAGAAAGAAACAGGCAAGTCGTCACCCGACATGGACTTATAGCCCCTAACATGTTGTGGGTCATATGCTAATAACGCGCATCAGATGCGCGTCATCCGAACAGCCAAGGTTTTTTTACGGTTTTTCGGGTTTTTCGGGACACTATCTAATTTCAGGTACAGGGCGCTAATATATATCATATGTAACGGTTTTTAAAAAACCGTTGACATCCGAATAGGCCCTTAAGTATAAAACTTGTTATTTGGAGGACTATCTACAAGTCCTTATATACCTTTGAGGAGGTACAAATACATGTAAACTAATACTAGAGTAACAATAAGATTCTATTGTACTTGATAGTACAATGCTGGTTTCGTACACTATTGTCGTACTACATTTATTGTCTATATAATCTTATTGTTCTATTTATAACTACTACTATTGTTCTACATAGATGACGTTGATGGCTGCAATTGAATGCGCCAATTCAACACGTGTTTCACATCCTCTACTATTGCTAGCGAGATCTGATACTCTACAGTACGTGGCTTGGTAGCTACTCGTAATATCTGGTCCTTTTATACTACTCACAGCTACAACTATACAGTTACCTATTTTCTTTTCGAGGTCCGCTAAAAGGTATGTAGAGAAAATATAAAACAAATTGAAAAGTCTGCTAGCAAGTTCTACCTATTTCTTTGTAAGTAAAGACTTGCTTATGAGGGTATACAGAAACTGTTCAATATTATCTAAATATTTGTAGGAACTTTCTTCAGTTCCCTTTGAAAGCGTCTGGTGTTTTCATGTACCGTCCTGGTTAGCGAGCATTGCATCTATAACTCAGAACACTCTACTTATAACTGCTAGGTCCTTTATACACGTCCTTATGCTAGGGGCATAGGTTTTTCTTGTAGTTTCTTTATTCCGTTCGGTTTTCCTTTTCCTTTTCTCTGATCTTGCTTTATTCGTGTTCTATATATTGCCAGCAGTCTACTACTGAGCCCTACATATGAGTCCAGCTCTTCTGCAGTCCCGTTTGCATACTTATTCCTCCTTCAGTGCTTTCAATGCCTAGCTAGACAATTACTGACAGATTTATCCTTATCAGAAAATAATGTTACCTGTTTGGGTTGTATTCTGATCGTTCAGATGTACTGCGACTTAGTGCTTCTGTCCCTCATATCTTTGTGTAGAGACGTCCGTTCACTATCCCCTCTGTGCCGATGGATAGCTGAACTCTCTGGGATCCCATACATATATACTTTGTCCTACTTTTGTCCACATGTACCTTTTACAGATACTTAAGATTCCCTCGAAGCCGTCTTAGTACTATGGGATTTACTGATACATAGATCTAGACCTAGCATGATTGTCCACATGTCTGATCTTAGCACTGTCTTCTCTGATTGACCTGCTTATGCATTCCTATGCCCATGAATAGGGGCTACCTCACATTCCACTGTCCCTTTGGATGACGCTAGCAGTTCTAGTCATTATAATAGGATTCGAAAGCCTTTATAGACTATCTTTATCATTTGGTGGGTCTGCTATTATAACTCCCAACTCGTACATATCTATCATAGTACTTAGAATGAGTTGTTTCTCCATTTGTAAGCACTTAATATTATTGTACCGTTGTTTTCTTAGTCCCACTAGGTATTAACTAGCAGCGTTCTAGAGCATGGCATTGGTGATGAGTAGTGGAGAGGAGTAGTTGGCGTTCCTGTTGCACTTCGTCATGACATGTGGAGCATTGCCTTGGGCACTGGCTAAGTTTGACATCACCATTGTCCCAATCTACCTCTGGGTTATGGGCTTGTAATCATCCATAACCAAAAATGATGTCTTGGCAAGTTGGATGTGCTCAGAGTGGTCTTTGAAGTGTAGGATGGTATCCAAGATTTTGGTAATAGCCCCAGCCTCATTCAGGGTGCCGTCAACATTGAAGACAGAAATAGGCCATTGGAGTTTCCGAGTTGGGATGGAGTTCTTGGCATAACCCATGCTAGTAGCTCTACTATTGATGAGTGCACTGCCAGAGATCAGAGAGGCATTAGATGTGGACTCTAGCTCTACTGGAACTGTCAGGCAGTGGCTTCTGTTGGAGGAGATTACCAGCTTGCGAGGTAGGCGACGTTCCCAATGTTTGGATGATGAACAGAAGAAATGGAAGAGGAAGTAAAGAGGGTAGGAGGAGACATGACTGAGGCAATTACTTTAAAGGTGGACTCAGAGACGGAGATACAATCATTATCATTGGCAGAGTCTATAGATAAACATGTGAAGTAATTATTTTTCGACCATGAGGGCGTGTCCATCACTCCTGGTCATTGGCAAAATCCTCCTGAGTAGGCTCATTCATCGGAGCAGCTTGGAAGTCCTGGAAAGCTGTATACGCTTCTGCGATCTCCTGCCAGTCATTGATAGACATGTCCATGACACGAACATGTTCACGTTGGTGGTCTGGGCACACTGCAGAGAAGTGACCAGTCTTGCCACACATGTAACAGGTGTGACAGGCTAGGAACCTCTGCCTCAAAGTGCTGACTTCCATGGGAATGCCTTGGGGAAGAGGAGCTTGGGCAGGGGCTGGTACACAAGAGGCAGGAGTGGGAGCGGGAGCGGGGACAGGGAACTGGATTGGGAAGAGAGTACGAGAGGAGAAGGAAGGCTTGGGTGGACCAGAGGGCACACTTCTCTGAGCACTACAGAAGATTGCGTCTTTCTGTTTGTGCTTATCAAACCTCTTGGCCAGGGAATACCAAGCCATGACGTCCCATTCCTGTGGACGAGCTTCTGCCTCTGCAACCTTCTTTTCTAAAGCAGGCTGCAGTCCATGTCGGAACTTGAGGACCACTGTCTGACTGACATGTTTCGCATCCTCAAGTCAGCCCTTGATGGCAGGGTTAGTGGGGTTTGTGGAATAGAGGACGGGCTCGATGTTGAGGCCAGCCATGGTGATAAGAGTGTGGAAGTTGTCGACATATTCATCCACAGAAGTGGTGCCTTGAAAGTAGGAGGCACCTTCTAAGGTGAGGCTAGCCTGAGTGCGTTGATCTTCTGGCATGAACTCCCTAATGAACTCCTTTTCAAACTCTTCCCAGGTATCAAAATGGGAGGAGCCATAGAGATGTTCATGGTCGATGAGGCTCTGGCAGTAGGTAGCAGCACGACCTGTCTGGAAGTAAGACAACGCCCACATGATCTTGGCGATGTCGTCTTGGAAACGAACTGTGCTGGCATAAATGATTGCACTAGTCCACCAGACTCAGCCATTAGAACGTTGACTGTTGAAGATGCCAGGTGGGGACGCCTTAGTATGTGAAGCTCCAGAAGAGTGATGAGAGGAAGGGGTAGAAGATGAGGCAGAGGATGGAGGTCAAGTGGGGTGTTGTGATGGGGGTTGAGGAGGTGGAGGGGGATTTTGGCCTTGGAGAGCAGTGAGGATCTCAGCAAGTTGCTCACTCTGACTCTGAGAAGCCTGCTCTAGATGGGCCAGATGAGCGTCAAAAGCTTCAGACATTGTCGGGGACCCAGGTAATGAGGCAGAAGAAACAGAGGGTGGAGAGAACTGAGGAGTGGAGGAGGAGTCTTCAGGAACTGTGGGAGGAGGAGCAAGAGCAGTGTGAGTGCTATCAGAGTCGCTCTCACTGGTATCTGGAGCTCGGAAGGAAATGGTTGCCAAAGACAACTAGTCCACTTGATGAGAAGTTTTTCTACTGTAAGGGCGACTCCTGACACATGAGGCAATCACTCAACAACTGCAGGAGGAGATCTAAAGATATATAAATCAGAACTAGACAATACAAGACTAACATACTACGCACCTGCAGGAGGAGATCCAAAGAGAAAAACTCAAGGATACTCGCCTGCAGGGAAGGGGTATATATACTTGTATGAAGGCCTGGAAAAAGATCTGCAAAACTATACAGCAGCAATGAAGTAATAGAAAAGTGGAATGATGGGAGATCAGAATGATGAATAATAATGATGGATGATGAAACAATGATAAACAAGGATAAACAAGGCAATGGAGTCCAGATAAAACAAGAACAAACAAGTCCTAAAGGAGAAGAGAAAGGAAAAGGAAAATGTCCCCTTACACTTCTCCCTATTTTCTCAGGTACCTTATTTGTGATCCGTATACGTATATCCACATCACTTATACCAGTCTGTACCGTAACTGACACCCCAGTTGTTTCCGCTATCTTTGTGGACTCCTGGAGTGTGTATCTCTTATATTCTTTCCTTTACATACTTGATACTGACCATATTTATTACTACAGTACCTTTTGTACATCGTTATTTACATGTACCCTTTCTGATAGGTACTGTATTCCAATACCAGTTGTTTCCACTATCTTCGTGGACTCCTGGGTACCTTTTGTACATCATTATTTACGTGTACCCTTTCTGATAGTAGCCATAGCTTCTGGTCCTCCACGTTATCAGCATTGCCATCAATATCTTCTCTGATGTTGACTAAGTACTGAAGCAGGCCTGGCATATATATAGCCTGGAGCTGCTTGAAAACACAAAGCTTGTCTTGTAGCAGCGCTCTTCTCTCTTGGAGGGTGGAGTCTTCACAGTTGCAGGCTTGGTGTGATTTCATTGCAAGTTGATGAATTTTGTTCCTGAAAATAAAATTCATCAGCAAAGTCTCGAGTCCATATGTACATGCTCAATAAACAGAATGAAGAGAAGAGAGATAGGATAGGGATGATCAGAAAAGTACTCACATGGCGTCCTCCAAGTCTAGTCTCATGCACAAAAAGCCAGGAGCAGAGACTGCATTCCTGGCCACTCTGCCTTCTCAACATGCATGTTCTGCATCTTTGGCCTCCAGCTCTTCCAAAGCTTGAGCCTCTGTCAAAACTAGAGAAAAGCAATTGAGTTCTTCAGCTCACAATACTAGACAGCAAAGAGGCAGTACTTACATTCATTTGCAATGTGATATGGGTTTTCAATCCCAGTCTTCAGCCATGGTTCTCTTTCCCAGGTGGAACAGATCTGTTCCCATTTCCCCACAAGCTTTACCAGGAGATGCTGGGTCCAGCCATCATGTGTGTCAACTTGACAGTTACATTCTTTCAACACAGCAATATAACACTGTTGAAGTGTGTCTCCTGTAATTGGCAAAGCATGAGATGAAAAACTACTTACCCATGGTGATGTACTTCTGGTAGTTCCAGAAGTTGAAGCGATCATCCAATACATCCATCCTAGTACCTGGGCCCATCGTCTTTGTTGCATTAGCAACTGCATTATGTCTGGCCTAGATGTGTTCTGGCCCCTCACAGTCACTGTGTCCTGCGCCAGGAATAAGGTTGAGTGAATACATTTGATGACCTTCTTGGACATGAGCTGGTTTGTGGAATTTCCCTATGGCAGGATTGGTGTTGTTGGGAAAAGTCCTCTTGAGATGATCGGGCCAGGTGTTATCCATATGCCTGAAAAGGTGAACAAACCATTGACATGCTATGTCATAACTGACTAGCAATGTGATGAGGAATGTGAAGGCTCGTAATGTGGATGCAAAGACGTAATCCATATTTGCATACCTGCAAATAAACTGAGTATATGTGGGCCATACAAAGAGTTCAGCTACAGACCTTTCACCTTTCTCCATATTACCCACTCTGTTGGGGAATAGCATGCCCGATTGTCCACATGACACAGAACAAACACCAGTGTAATGAAGACCTTGACTAAATTTGGTTGCTGCTTTTGCTAGTGCAGCAAATCCAACACAAGTGCTGATCTATTGAGAAAGGAGTGAGATGAGAAAAGAGCATACTCTTGAATAATGACTCACATTGTCTTCATGTACGAGATTCTGTATATGCTCCTCATATGCCTGCTGCGGAACAAAATAGGCCCACTCTATTCCCAGCCCTGGGTCTCTAGAGAATGACAACATGAGTTGATTCTTCAAACGGAAATTAGCATTGAGAACGATGATCACTCAATAGAGAAATCTGGAAAACAAACAAAAGAGGCTGTTAGGATTGGAATGAGACACTGAAATATCATATACATACTGTAGCTCAGGCAGTGCATCTTGAAAATCTGGAGGTAGATTGATTCCAGGCCATAGGCAAGAAGGACAGCAGATAGCTAATTCACCCCAAGCTGTGTGCATCACACATTCAGGGCTAGCGTTGTGAGCTTGACAACCTCGCTTCAATAGTTTGAGATGTCACCATTGGATAGTCATCTGACAGAGAGTGTTGTGATGAGCTGGTAACTTTGAAAGCCCTGTATTATTGGTAAGCATCTTGAGCATCCTGAAGAACCTGTGATTTGAGCCCTTAGACGTCAAGGCAAGGCAATGGAGGAGACAGAGGAGGTGAAAAGTGGCACATGTTTTTGGTGTATCCTGGGTGGAAGGGTAGAGCCCACACCAGAGAAGCTGAAGGTGCTGAGGCACAAGTTTGGCGCATTCACAGAATAAGATGTTGACTTCGTGAATACCATTTATGTCAAACACTCACATTGCCTGGTGACACAGCTTAGGACAGGAACAGTGCATACTCAGATGGTTGAGCTGAACGGTCAATCCCAGCTTGGCTAAGGTGGTAGGAACAAATGTGTCACCATCCCAACGCTGTAAGAAAAAGAAGTCAGCTAGAAGTGCAAGAAGAGACCACTGAGTACAGAGGATTATGACATGATGAACACAACAAATCAGGAATGATGCAGTCCTTGCACTGGTTCCTGCACCCTTCGAGCTCAGCAATCTGAGCATGCCTCCTGAGACATTGCATCTCCACAGCTGTCCCATCACACCAGCTCATCCAAGTACTGTTGCCTGTAAAAATCCTTCCAAACCATATTGGCATAGTTCTGAGAATTATAAGCCAGACCGTATGCATAAGGAAAAGCTGGATTGATAGACGTACTGAACATTTTGAGCAGCATTTCTTTTCTGGCACCCGGACTTGATAGATTTCAGGCTGCTCAAAGACCTCTGAGTCTACGGCAACATCAACCCAAGCATCATCTGCCTCCAAAGCAAATTTGGCATCATCTTGAGGAGACCAAGAGTCACCGAGGACCCAGGTTGTTCAGTTTCTTTCGAGTGTGATACCACAATTGTTGACAAATGAAGTCCAGGCATGGATGACTTTGATATCGTCGTCTACATTGACACATTTGCGAAAGATGTTTTGAGGGTGTTTTCTTGACCTAAGCAAAGACATAGAGGCTGAAGGATAGCCGTCCCTGAGACTGGTAGATAAAACACCAATATCATGGTCAGAAAAACAATGGGCCAGTCACATCACCAGACTTGTCCAAAGATGGAATGACTCTGAAAGGAGCAATGAGGAGTATTCTCTCCTAGTCTTGGGATTCTGCTGTCCACTTGCAAACGTGCTCGGACCACCAGCATGGGCATTCTGCTGACAATGTTTCTGTCCTGAGTGATGGTCCCAACAACGGCAGTTCTTGCTGAGTCTCACTAGAACATTGCTCGGTTATGACATAATCACTAGATATTCTCATGGGTGATTTCCTTGCATTTTTGCTCTTACTTCAACTAGTAAAATATACATTATTTGACAAGTCTTTAGTGTTAACATTACTAAGTCTACATGCCAAAAATTCCAAACTAAAATAAAGTGGAACTCGCAAGAATACCTAAAGTCCATTTCCATGTCAACACAGCCACTTCTGTGTCAAGCTTTCGGCTGTGATTTCATCCACCTTATAAGTAGTACTTCTAGCCTACATCTCAAGCTAAAGTTTTTTATTCATCTTATTCTGCTGTAACTACATATATCTGAGAAGAATTGAAGTGATTTGGTGCAGAAATGTGCATGCCTTTGCATTGCCAGCATTATTATGTAATAACTCTCCAGCATGACTCACGCTATGAGATTACCATAAGACTAGAAGGTATGTATTTTGATTGCCCAGTGCTATGCATATCTGGGACGTGTAGCACACTGGACAGACACTGTGAGAAACTGAGCCAATGAACAGATCTGATTCTTATCAATATTGAAATGACATTCCAAATGTCAGGTTTTAGGGGCCTTTCCCACTCCCAACGCTTGCCCTTAAGGCTCAGATCTGTTCCTCTTTAGGATACTTTTTTGTATGATCTATTTAGATCTAACCAGCTAAATTTGAGCATGTTAGATATAATACTAAATATTGCATCTGTCCTGGAATGGATAAGACCTAGAACTGGCACATAAATCTGTCAGATTGATTTTTCACCAACGAGGCAGAAATATTGATGGATATCATCATGCAACTGTGGTGGAAACTCTAGGATACTTTTCGCATGATCTAGATAGAACCAACCAGCTGAATTTGAGCATGTTACCACTGGCACAAAATATAAGTCCCTAAACCAAAGTAGGTACCACTGCACACAGATAAGGCCTAGACCACTGGCCGAGAAATATCTGTCAGATCAATTCTTAACTGATGCAGTGGAAATGGCGGAGCACACTGTCCTGGAATGGATGAGGCCTAGACCACTGGCTGAGAAATACAGATATAAGGCATGTAAATCTGTCAGATCAATTTTTAACCGATGCGGCAGAAATATTGATATATCATATGGCAGTGGCAGAGCACACTGTCCTGGAATGGATAAGGCCTAGACCACTGGCCAAGAAATATGGATATAAGGCATGTAAATCTGTCAGATCAATTTTTAGCTGATGTGGCAGGAATATTGATGGGTATCATATGGCAATTGAAAATATATATAGGGAAGCCAGTAGACCAACTGCCAAAATGGTCTATTGACCTAGATCTATACATCCAGGTAGCTGCTACAGGTGGAGATTCTACCAATTATAGGTGACACATTGAATTCACTTTGAGTCCTCAGAGACAGGCTGGCACCAAGACAGATCCATCTCAATCAACGGTAGACAGCCCCAACATCACCAGAGAGGCTTCAGTGGGCCAATCTCATTGAACTCTCTGCTCCTTCTCAACAATGTCAATACACCAAATCACCCAACATGCGCAAGAAAGAGAAAAAGAAAGAGAAAATCTGCCACTGCATGAAACCCACATCCTTCCCACATTTTCCCACAAACAGTTCAACGAGATGTCACAGAATGTTACCACCCAAAAGCAGTAAAGAAGTTGATTGAAAAGGGCTTTGTTGAATAAATAAGAGTCTAGAGAAAAACCTAGGGGTAAGGTCATTCCACCTGCATGGCAGATGGTACGTCCACAATGGACCATTCAAAATCACTGATGTAATTGGCAAACTGCTAAACACCTAGTGAATTCACCCAGTCTTCCACGCTTCACTACTATCACCATACAAAGAAACTGAAGCTCATGGAGTGAACTACCCAGGTGAACCAGTGAAATTACTACCAGCGGATAACAAGTATGACATTGAAGCAATTCTAGATTCATGTAAACGTAGATTACATTTACAACATGATCACATGTAGTGACAGTACTATATATACCAGTAGTCACACTGTACCTTATTCTTATCTTTTTCTTTCATCTTCTCAATACGACGTGTTCCAGATTCTAGTCTCGTTCCTTCCACTTAGTGCTCCAGCTGACAACTGGATTACACTTTTTTTGAATCTTTCTGTGCGTTCAGCCGTGAGGCGACACGCACGTTGTTGAAAAAGGAATTCTGTGAGTCTCCTCATCGATAAGATCCATTTATAATCTTCCCTTGCCTACCGTCGTCTCTTTATACTACAACGACGCACCCGCCGTTGTATTTTGTCTTGTCTCTGCCACGTCTCTGTCTCGTATTGCATCTGCCTCGTCTCACCTTGCCCAAACAGTCATTTTCACCATGGGTAGTCTGTCTTGTCCTGTCCTGCCTCGTCTTCATAACTGCCTTGTCCCGTTTGAACGTTATAACATCATAAATGTCTAACGTCGCTGTTTCGTCTGTTTCCAGACCTCACCGTAACAAGAAGGTGGACGCCACTGAGGTGGACGCTGCCGAGAACCAAGAAATCATCGATCAAGTAGAAGGATCCGCGACTACGGGTCCTGTCACTAGATCCTCTGCAAACGCCCTGTTGCAGATTGAAGTAGAAACACCCTTCTGAACTCACCGAACTCACTGACAACTCTACCAAGCTCACTGACGAGTCTACCAAGAGTAATCGTTCTCGTTCCCCATCCACATTCTCGTCCTCGTCTTCCTCGTCGTCTTCCTCCTCTAATTCTCTGAGTCTACCCTGCATGTCAACCTCTGCCACATCTGCTGATACTGCCTGGTCACCTGGTGGCCCTGGTAAACCACCAAAGGTACACGAGAAACGTCTCTTGGCTCAACAATACGCCAACGTCAGGACGTGTATGCTCCGCTTCCTTGGAAGCAGGAAGACACCCCTGACTGACTTCGAGTCCAAGGAAGCTCGAGACCTCTATGCTGAGTGCTTCCAACACCCGGCAAGCATGAACTTTTTCTCAGTCAGGCAAGACGAGCTTCATGCAGGCTCCGCCTCAGACTTCGAGAACGTTTTGCTGCGCCACATCATAGATGAGGACTGAGAAGAAGATATCGAAGCTCTCATCATATACGCAGACTTAGCCAAATTCGAGGACTCTGACTTCAGCGTCATGTATGACACCTTGGTCACCTACAACAACTTGCTGAAGGGTACTGCTAAGCATGTCGACGACAGTCACCTGCAAAGTGCGTTGCGCAGTGCGATTGGTCGAGGGTTGCGGGAACACTTGAAGAAGAACAAGGTCTTGGACACGCTGGACTTGCAGTCTTGGGTCAAGACGGTCAAGATCTTGGATGCTGAATATTGTCGTTATGTCCGTCCAGAACAGGACTGACTTCATCGTCTCGAGAGGGCTCTCAAGTCGAGTGCTTCTTCCTCTGGTTCCCGTGCAAACAACAACAACCTAGCTCCCGCTGCCAGTGTCTCGTCATCGTCAACATCTCAGGACCATCGTCGCATGCCTCGGGCAGTGGCTGCTACTCTAGCTTCCTCTTCATCATCCTTTCCTACCGACTGGGCACCATACATGTCCGAAGTCTGTGCATATCCAGGCCAATTGCAGCTTTACCATGATGGACACTTTTGCTTCAAGTGTAGGGTGGCGAATGTGGACCACAGGGCTTCCGAGTGTCCCAACAGTGTAGTTACGCCAGCTCTCACAGTGCCAAACAGACCCTTGACAAAGGATGACATCGACTACGCGAACGAATTGTACAAGAAATACAAGGCCCGAGTTTCTCTGAATGCCTTGTTGAAGAGAACCCCAACTGCTGTCGCTGCTACTGTTCCTCGTTCTGGCTCTAACGCTGTGGTCGACGACATTGATGCCTTTCTTGAACGAGTGGAGGGTGGTTCAAACGTTAACCCAGTTTTTGCATGATGTTGGACACGGATTTATACTCCAATGCTCATAGTCGTCGTCACTCCGTCTCATGGTCTCCTATGCATGTCCCTGGACGCCAGGGTCGTTGTTCATCTAACTACGATGACTACAACAGCTCGCCTTCCCCTGATGCACGTAAACGTCGTCGCAGTCCTTCTCCACGTCGTCGTCATCGTAGCTCCTCCTCGGGCCATGCGTCTCCCGTGGCTGCATTGAATGATGCCAAGGAGAGCAACGATGAGGAATGGATCCAAGCAGACGGTACGAGGACTCCAGAGGCTGCTGGACCAGCACCTGAAGTATGACACATGGTAGTAAGTGATGCTCCATTGCGTCTACCTCATTTGAACTTGTGCGCTCTGCTTAATGGGCCCGCGGTCTCTTCTCCTCTTCATGTCTCATTGCTGCTTGATTCAGGCTCACATATTGTCTTAGTCAGGGATGATCTGGCAGCTCATTTAGGCCTCCGTCGCTTCAAGCTACCTCGACCAGAGGTCATTGGTGTCGCTACAACTGATTCGTCGTCTCCAATGAGTACAACAACCTTGCATGAATTCGTGAAGTTACGTATTACCGATCACTCTAACACTTGGACGTCTCATACAGTCCAAGCAATCGTTTCTCTGTCTCTTTGTTCCCCTATGATTCTTGGACTCCCCTTTCTATCGCATAATAAGCTTGCCTTGGACTGTGAAAATCGTACTTGCATTGATAAAGTTTCTGGGATTGATATTTTGAACGCAAAGGAGTCTGCAGAGCAACTTGCTTCAGCGTGTCGTGTACCTGACAGACATAGCCCTAAGCAGAAGTGTGTAGACTATTGTAAATTACATTTGGCAGTTGTTAATGAACTGAAGACTTTTCACCGCCGGAATCCTCGCCTTCGGGCTTCTGATTGTGTGCAGTCCGTTGATATTGCAGCAGCAGTCAAGGCACGTCTAGAAGACATGGAGCGGGCTGCTGAATTACAGGCACGTTCTGACAAGTTAAAGACAAAGTTTGTGTCTGTCTTTGAAAAGATTCCACATGTTTCTGAACTGCTGACCAATATACTATGTTCTGTGAAATTGAAGGATGCGAATAAAACGTTCCAAGCCCATGCATATTCGTCACCTCGAAAGTACAAGGAGGCATGGTCAATGTTGATCCAGGCACACCTTGACTCAGGTCAAATAAGACCCTCTTCCTCGGCTACAATGATCTAATACTGTACCGGATCGTCATCCCTTGCCTCGTATTGAGGATATTCTGGCTGATTGTGGAAAAGACAAAATCTGGGGAAAAATGGACATGACTGACTCGTTCTTTCAAACTTGCTTGGATGAGGAGTCTATTCCCTTGACTGCGGTTAACACACCCCTGGGTCTGTACGAATGGGTGGTTATGCCCATGGGTATTCGAAATGTGCCAGCAATTCACCAGCGTTGCATTGCCACTGCCCTGCGAGAATATATCAGAAAGTTCTGCCATGTATACCTGGACGATATCATCATATGGTCCAAGGATGAGGACAAACATGCACGACATGTGGAATTAATATTAGAGGCGTTAAAGCGTAACAAACTTTATTGTAACTCCAAAAAGTGCAAGTTCTTCCAGACCGAGATTGACTTTTTGGGCCACCATATCTCCTGTCGTGGTATCGAGGCACAGAGTGGCAAGTGCGATGCCGTTCTCCATTTCCCACGTCCTCATTCTGCAGCAGCAGTTCGTCGGTTCCTCAGAATGGTGTGATTCATCATGGGTTACTTGCACAACCTGGCTGAGTACACACACGTCTTGACACCTTTGACCAAGAAGGAATGTAATAAAGTCTTTCCGGAATGGACTAGCGATCATGAAAAAGCCTTTGTTCGGATTAAGGAATTGGTAGTAGAACGTGCAGCGTTGACGACGATTGACCACACGAACCCTGGGGACAACAAGATCTTCTTGGTTTGCGATGTGCTATTCTAGCGTGGGGTCTGGATTTAAAATCGGCAAAACCTGTGGCCTTCGATTCGGCGCAGTTCTTGGGTGCTGAGTTGAATTATCCTGTTCATGAGAAGGAATTGCTAGCTATCATATGTGCATTGTGCATAGGAATGAAGATCTGCGTGCTCACTGATCATCGCACCTTGACAAATTTTCAGGGACAGAAGGATTTGAGTACGCGACAGATCCGTTGGCAAGAGTTCCTCAGTCAGTACGATCTGGACATTGCGTACTTGCCTGGAGATGAGAACACTGGTGCGGATGCCCTCTCTCAGATCCTGGCTTGCTCTCTACCTGGCGAGGCCAAAGATAGCGTTCCGACACGTGTGTTTGAGTTCTGGAAGAGGGCTTCAGCTGTAGCTCCGGTGATGTCGATTTCGGAGAAGATCAAGTCAAGTTACCCGGATGACAAGTTCATAAAGAAACTCGAGAAACTCCCCGCCCTGCCTCCTGGTATTGAAAAGCGTGGTGGTTTATGGTTCATGTCCAACTGTCTGGTCGTTCCTGCTGGTGGAGACCTACGTGAAACCTTGTACCGGTTGGCACACGATAGTACAGATCATTTCAGTGGTGATAAGTGTTACGCCTTCCTACATGACTCGTTCTACTGGCCTAATATGAGGAAGAACTTAGTTGGCTCATACATGCCCTCATGTGCAGAATGTCAGCGAAACAAAGGTTCTACTGCTAAGTCTAACTACCTGTTCCAGATGGTCGCTTGGAAAGTGTTGGCTTGGATTTCATTGGACTGTTACCTGAGGACGAAGGGTTCAATTGCATATTGTCTATGACAGACAGACTTGGGGCAGACCTTCGCATTGTGCCAACTAGAACCGACTCCACTGCTGAAAACTGTGCCTTGTTATTTTTCAATGAATGGTACTGTGAAAATGGCTTGCCCAGTGAGCTAGTGTTGGATCGAGACAAGCTGTTTGTCTCTAAGTTCTGGAAAGCCTTCACGACATTGACGGGTATCAAATTAAAAATGTCTTCAGCCTTCCATCCAGAGACAGATGGCTCGTCTGAGCAGTCTAACAAGACCATTAACCAATCCTTGCATTATTACGTGTCGCGTCAGCAGAAAGGTTGGGTTAAAGTGCTGCCCAAGGTCAGGTTCGATATAATGAATTCCGAGAACGCTAGCACTGGGATGTCCATGTTTCAGCTCAAAACTGGAAGGTCTCCGCGTCTGGTGCCTGCTCTGGTACCACAAACAGGGTCAGTTGAGTCGATCGAAAGTGCCCATGCTCGTGAATTCCTGATCCGAATGGCGGATATTGAACAGGATGCTCGGGATGCCCTGTTTGCAGCCAAGGTTACACAAGCAGTACAGGCAGATAAACACTGTGGCCCCCCTCGCAGCTTCAAGGAAGGGGACATGGTTATGTTGTCAACTGCTAATTGGCATAGACAGTACACCCAGAGTGGACAACACTGAGTGGCAAAGTTTTTTCCGAGATTCGATGGCCCTTACAAGGTGATCCGTGCCCACCCAGAAATGGACTCATATACCTTGGATCTACATAATATGCCTTCAGTTTTCCCTACATTCTATGTGTCGCAGTTGAAACCTTACAAGCCGAACAACGACATTGAATTACCCGGTCGTGCACATGATCCACCACCTGATCCTGTGATGATCAATGGCAGACCTGAGCACTTCATAGATCACATAGTCGATTCCCGTCGGAGGGGTCGAGGATGGCAATTTTTGGTTCGTTGGGTCGGAGAGGGCCCCGAGGGTGATCAATGGGTTCCGTTTTCGGAAATCCACAACTGTACGTGTGTGGACGAATGGGCTGCTCAAGGTGGCACAGGTCCAGACAAGATGTTAACGCCGGAAGTGGTGGAGTAGGTATGCGAACGTTCAACAAAATTTTTCCTCCTAATGCCTTCATTTCCCATATCTTATTATCCTTTTTTTTTACTGATGTTACCGTAGTATACGCTCTGTTTCGAACTGGGGAGGAGTGTAAACGTAGATTACGTTTACGACACGATCACATGTAGTGACAGTACTATATATACCAGTAGTCACACTGTACCTTATTCTTATCTTTTTCTTTCATCTTCTCAATACGACGTCTTCCAGATTCTAGTCTTGTTCCTCCCGCTTAGTGCTCCAGCCGACAACTGGATTACAATTCAAAGCCAACTAGGAATTGTCAAGGAGTGCAGTATTTGGTCAAGTGGTTAGACTACTCAGACTCTGAAAACTCATGGGAACCAGCTTCAGAGTTGACAAAACTGAAGGATATGATCGAAACTTTTCATCGTGAACACCCAGATGCATATTGTCCACCAAATCTGATACGTGCAGGATTGACAGTTCGTTCAATGGGAATTAGCAATGGAGGATATCTGGAAAAGCACACATGTGCTCCAGGTGAAAGCACAACTTAAAGAGGGGGTAATGTCACAAACAGTTCTTTGTTCTCCTTCCCCTTGTACTTCATTATTGAACCCATTTTTTGATCATTCATCTATTGCATTTCCTCGTTGAATGTTTTAAACCCTATAACACTGACTTTGAACCTTATAATAACTGTCAATCAATCTTCTATTCTTATGATCCTATGTTTCTCCTATATGTCCCCTGTTTCTCCAATCTTTCTCCTATGTTTCCCCTGTTTCTCCAACCTTAATCCTATCTTTCCCCTATCAGCACCTTTTATATCTTTGTATTTATGTTTGTTGATCTATACCTATAATACAGAATTTTTTCGCTTACTCACTGTTCTTCTATATAAGCCACTAGACATTTTAGATAGCCCTTTAGTTCATTCACTTCATCTCTGCTTACTCTTTATCTCTTGTTTTGTGTGACTTGGGTGGTTTCTTAATAAGTGTATCGACAACCTTGACAGTTTGAGTCATGGTGCTCGAATTGACTGGTCCCTCAGGATCCCACTCATCAAGGAAATCCTGGAAAGGACTGGAACAGGGTTTGCTTGAACTTGGATGAGCATCAATGCTGGTGAAGCTGAACATTTCAGAAGAGTGTGGAGAAGTATGGTTTTTTGAATGGAGAGTTTGGATTCAGGAGAGGGTGTGCATTGAGACCTTTGAGACATGGTTGTAAGGCAACTCCTTCAACAACTGCAGGAGGAGATCTAAAGTATATATAAATCAGCACTACATGATACAAGACTAACACACTACACACCTGCAGGAGGAGATCCAAAGAGAAAAACTCAAGGATACTCACCTGCAGGGAAGGGGTATATATACTTGTATGAATGCCTGGGAAAAGATCTACAAAACTATACAGCAGGAACAAAGTAATATAAAAGTGGAATGATGAGCGATAAATGATGGATGATGAAATGATGAAACAGAAGTCCAGATGAAACAAGAACAAACAAGTCTTAAAGGAGAAGAGAAAGAAAAAGGAAACTGTCCCCTTACAATGATAGACAACACAGAGATGGAAGTCTGAAATACTGTTAAGCCCAGGCAGATCCCAGTGCTAGGAAACACTAAGGATCTGGGGAGAGGTCTATTGGGAGAAGTGGAACAAGGATGGATTCAGATGGAACTGGCAGCCAGATTGAATGCTGGATATCTGCGGATGCATCCCTCCCATGCCTTAATGCTGGGCCAGGGCACTATGTGCAGTTGAGCTTCCACTCAAGAGATCACAGAAGCATACTACATGCAAATCAAACAGCTAGCTGGCGCCAACATTAAGCCTTAGAGCCTGTTCGGTAAAAATACGATCCGGATCGAATCAATACAAAACTGCAATTTTGACAGCTTGGACAGATGTCAGACTCTGGCCCAAATGTGGCGCGTTCGGTAAAAGGTCGGGGTAGTGTCACGTGTGCTGCAGTACACCCTTTCTTCCTTTCTTCCCTTTTTCTCGCCCTGTCCTTCTTTAAAATCACCCACCTGTGGTCACTCTTTTAGTTCTCATGCAGGTGAAATGGTCCAACAGTGATGTGGACATCATGATAGACGAGTTGAAGAACCAGAAGGCCCAAGGCAACCAATCACAGAGCAGTTGGAAACCAGACACTTGGACCACTGTCAGTAAACGTATCATTGCTGAGGGCTCACAAGAGGGAGCCGAGAAGAACCCAAAGAAGTGCTCAGACAAGTATGGTACTGTATGTACTTTTCAACATTGGCTTTCTCGCATATATCTCTTGCTAACTATTATGCAGTTGAAGGCTCAGTACAAAACAGTCCATTATATACGTACTAAAGCTTCAGGCTTTGGTTGGGATGAACAGAAGCAGATGGTTGTAGCGACTGATGAATGGTGGGACCGCCATCTTGAGGTAGGTTATGATAATTGTCTATTCCTTTTCCTTGCTTATTATCTTACAGAAATTCCCTGATGATTCAAAATGGCGCACAACACCTTTTCCTTGGTACGATGACATGTTCATCCTCGTTGATGGCAAGATTGCCACTGGGGACAATGTCTTTCGTGCTGGTACTGCTTCCCAACCTTCATCGCAGCCATCATCCACTGGTTCACAGGTGGTGCTCCCTCTTGAGCCTTCCCAATCACAGGAAGAGTTGATTGATTGGCCTTCAACTCCTCCAGCTTCTGCACCCCCTGTGAGTCTTTTCATTGCTTTTATCTAACTCATTCTCATCTTCATGTCTTTAGCCATCAAGTAACAGTAACCTTACAGTTCTCGCCTCTGTTTCCACAGCAGTCCCCATCTCCACTCCTGCCCGCAAACGTCTCCGTGCTGACAGTGATCCTTTCACTCCACCGAAGAGTCAGAAACGTGGTAAAGGGGATCAACTCGGTGATATTGCCTCTGGTCTCCATAGTATTGGCCGTGGACTTGCAGCTAATGAACCTACACCCAAACGTCGACGAAAAGCTATTGCATTGCTGGAGGAGGACGCTGACTTCTCGCCTGACAGCAAACGCAAAGTTCTTCGTGTCTTTCGGAGGGAAGTCGATATTGCTGACACTTTTCTTAGCATCAGTGACAAGGAGACACGAACAGGTTACCTGTTAGATGAGCTTGTTGATATTGATTACATTTGATTGTGCTATTCTGTTCTTACTCCTTTAACTTCTAGAGCCATTTAATTCATACTTTGTAGATAGATTTTAAGTACCATACTTTCTGAATGAAATTAATGTTGCCTAACCACGAGTCTGCAAATACACCTGATAATCATTCCACATCCTTTGAGCAATACCATCACGCCGTGCCCTTGCCCTCTGCTGCTCTGCTGTCGTGGCTGGTCCACTAAGCTCACCACCACCAGTACTGACATTTCGATGAGCTGCTTGCATGTGTTGTTGTCCATCAATCCCGATCTCATACACTGAAGGAGTGGAGTCTCGAGGCTCATGAACACGGATAAAATTATGGATTGCGGCAAAGGCAGATATGAACTTGATTTGCGTCTGTTCTGGATATTCAGAAACACCACTAACAAGCCCAAATCAGCGTTTGAAAACACCAAGAATGCGCTCAACGGCGTTACGAAGTCTTGCGTGACGAAGGTTGAACAGCTCTTCTTTGTTGCGAGGCCTATATATTTATAAGCAGAAGAAAAGGTAAATACAAATATATCACTTACTGCTGCCCACCACCAAGAGCCCACTCTTTAAGATGATATTGCACACCACGGTATGGTGTCAATAGCGCATCACACAGGGGAAATCCTGCATCAGCCAGTAGATAAGTTCCTGGCTTGATGAAGAGATCTGTACGCCGAGCATCTGCCCACACAGCACCATCAGCAGCGCTTCCTTCCCAACCAGGTAGAACATAAGTAAACTTGAGATCGAAATCACAAGCAACAAGTACGTTCTGACTGACCCGACCCTTTCTATCCCGATGGCTATCAACTTTCTCAGCCAAAACCCATTCATCAAAATGGGATCCATCAATATTCCCTCGACAGTTGTTGAAATAGGGAGAGTATATGTTAGACTTTGAAAGAATCTCGGTGGGAGTAGCATCAGAAGGTTGCTGGACCCAGCGAGTGTAGAATTCCCCAACACAAATGTTAAGAACTTCGTAGATGTATCTGTGTAAAAAATACATATATATAGAATCCTTGAGGACAAGGAGACTCACTTGGAAATAGTATCACCACTCCTTTGAAATCGCTCTTGCATCATTCTGGAGCTATGCCCAGTGCGCCCAAGGTGAAGAAATATAGCCAGCTTTTCATTCAAGCTGACATATCTGCTTGGTTGCAGACCAAAGTGCTCTAGTTCTCTTTTCAGCCGTCGAAAGACATACTTTGTACACCCCAGCTGTTCTTGAAATCTACTATCATGGCCCTTCAAGAGCTCCCCCACCCAGGCTTCACCAGTCAGAATAGAAGTATGCTTTGGTTCGGGAGCTGCACGCTGACCCAATACCATTGCAACAGCAGCCACACCAAGTGCACTGCCTAGAATGGCAGCTTTTCGGCCATTTGCCCTGGAAGTGTGCTTGCGAGAGCTTTTACGAGAGCCACTGGCACGTTTAGGTGGACTAGAGACCATTGAAGAGGATAGAGTACAAGGACAACGAGTAATCTACAAGTTTATCGATAATCTACTTGTCTGACGCATCTGTGACCCATTTGTGACAACCGGATTTGGATCGGTCATGTGACCTGACCGCTGTCCGATCTGAGTCGTATTCGGATCGGATTTTTACCGAACAGGCTCTTAGTGACCTTTTTGAACAGAGGTGTTAGGCAGCAAAAATGTGGCTGTTAGTGGATGGGTGTGTATGGTGTTAGGAGCGAAGGCATATTGACTTGTTGGCATGGGAAGTTGGACATATAGTGTGCATTTCTGGAGGCCAATGTTGATATGATTATGTGTTTCTACTTACCTCCATCATTCCAGCCAGAGGCCTTGGTAGAAACAAATTTCCCACAACATATGTCTATATACATGGTAAAATACATTTATACAGGGTCTATGTGCACCATATGGTGGTCCATACCACACAATAAAATTGATTTTTAAAAAAATAGATAGATACCTTTGAAATTACTCAGGAATATTTTCTTTTACCATGCATGTATTGCCAAAGATATGATATAAAAATTCACATGATGCATTGAAATGTAAATTCAGATAGCTATTGCAGTGTTAGAGTTTCAAAAAGGCTACAATTTCTACATGTATGTGAAATTCTCTGACATTGGAAAGAGAATCAGTTTTCGAGAATAAGATCTGACAACATGAACATGTGACCATGGATGCTCTTGACTTCCTACCTTCTCCATCATGTCCAAGCTTCGGATATTGTTCCCTCTTCTGAAGCTTTTCTCTCTCAATTCTCTCACAACCATTTCTCACTTCTTTTCCTGTTATTTTCCTCATTCATTTGCACATGCCTTAATTGATTGCCTTTTCTCCCAGCAGTTTTCAGTTGTCTCTCTGACATTGTCAACCTGCCTTATGATGTTGACACTCATTTTCCTTTCCTCTGATCCTGACTGCCACTCAACCTGTTATTCCACTCATGTCTCTATCCAGATTTTGACAAGTCCAGGTTGCACGTTGGCTAGCTGTCGAGGATCTTTGCCTTTGGTTAATTATATCAAATCCTTATCACTCTCACCACATCACAGTGTCAGCAGTCATCTCAACTCTGATTCTCTTGTCATATACGCTTTCTCATTACTCTGACAACAAGACAGATAGGAAGGTTTTGGTGGCTAGAGCCCAGACATCCACTGTTTACAGCTCACCTATGCTCAACCCATCTGACCTACCTGTCCATCAATCAGTTCCCTCGGTGGGAACTCCCTTTAGTGGTTTCTCTGCAAGGTCTTCTCCTGATAGTCTGATGACCCCGACAGAGTTTTCTGACTCTCTAGGGCTGATTCTCGCTCACACAAGACCTTCTCCCCACCTTTATCCTTCCTTGATGTTGGCAATTCCTACCATTGATCTATCTGTTTACTGTCCTTGACGCTGGCAATTCCTGCCTCGTCTTCCTTTTCAACAGTTTATCCTACCATTGATCAATCTGTTTACTATTCTTGATGCTGGCAATTCCTGCCTCATCTTTCTTTTCAACAGTTTTATCCTACTGTTGATCAATCCATTTACTGTCCTTGACACTGGCAATTCCTGCCTTGTCTTCCTTTTCAACAGCTTATCCTACTATTGATCAATCCATTGACTGTCCTTGACACTGGCAATTCCTGCCTCGTCTTCCTTTTTGACAGTTTATCCTACTGTTGATTGATCTGTTGACTGTCCTTGATACTGGCAATTCCTGCCTTGTCTACCTTTTCAATGGTTTTTATCTTACCATTGATTGATCCATTTACTGTCCTTGATGCTGGCAATTCCTGCCTCATCTTCCTTTTTGATGGTTTATCCTGCTGTTGATTTATCCTGCAATTCCTGCCTCGTCTACCTTTTCGACAGTTTTATCTTACTGTTGATTGATCCATTTACTGTCCTTGATGCTGGCAATTTCTGTCTCATCTTCCTTTTCAACAGTTCATCCTGCTGTCCTTGACACTGGCAATTCTGCCTCATCTTCCTTTTCAATGGTTTCATCCTACCATTGATCGATCTGTTTACTGTCCTTGATGCTGGCAATTCCTGCCTTGTCTCCCTGTTTGACAGTTTTCTCCTACCATTGATCTATCTGTTTACTGTCTTTGGCACTTGTAATTCCTGCCTCATCTTCCTGTTTGATGATTTCTCCTACTGTTGATCTATCTTTTTTACTGTCCTTGACACTGGCAATTCCTGCCTTGTCTTCCTACCATTGGTCTATCTGTTTACTGTCCTTGATGCTGGCAATTCCTGCCTTGTCTTCCTTTTCGACAGTTTCCCCTACTTTCAATCTATCCACTTACTGTCCTTGATGGTCTCTACTGGTATACTTACTTGACACTGGCAATTCCTCCCTTGGTTCCCTTTTGAGGGTTTCTCCCACTGTCAATCTATCCATTTATTGTCCTCAAGGTCTCTACTCTTATCCCTCCTGGACATTGGCAATTGCAGCCCTGTTTCCTTTTCATAGTCTCACTTCTGTTGATGAAGGTGTCTCCACCTGCTGTCTTCCTTGATGGCTTCCTGTTAGAGAAGCGAGTCCCTAGATGGGGGCTTCGCCAAGTATAGTATATCCATTATCTTTTCTCGTTCTTTTCGTTCTCTCTTACTTAATTGATCTGCACCATATTACCCGCCTACGATAGTACACCTCAGTCATTCCCACTATACTTGTGTGAACCCTGAGGTGTGTATACCATTGATATTTCTCATTTTATTTATACTAATACATATCTATTTACTACAGTACATTTCGTACTAACGAGTACTCCATTCTTACAGGTACTGTAGTATTCTCAACATAGTCGTTCCCTGAGTACATTTCGTACTAACGAGTACTCCATTCTTACAGGTTATGGGCCCTGCGCCCTAGACACTGCGCACATTTATACACAAGTAACCGACTCACAGACCGTATAATACATACACCATGTCCGAAATTACAACAGACGTTAACCCCACTATATATCCCTCTGTTTCAACACCTGATACCGCCGATACCCAGACATTCTCGAGTATTGCTGTCAACCCGATTGGTAACCCCAGCAATTACACTATGATCCAGGAACTCCTGAACAATGCAAAGTTCAACAGGGAGAACTATGTTTCCTGGAAAGAGTCAATGATTTGGCATGGTAAATTGAAGGGACTTCACCTATACTGGGAGGGGAAGGTTATCATTCTGACTGAACCAACTGACCTGAACATACTGATAAGGCCTATGCCTATTAGCGATATACGCCCGAACTACCTCGAATACAACATACGTGAATCTGTTGCTTACTTGACCCTTTGGGACAACATCAAAAACCCAGACGCATTGGGTTTTGGATCAGGGAAGAAGTCACATGAACTATGGGCATTCCTTAATAAGGAGTACACCCTAGTTAGTCACCTGGCTAGACAACGGAGGGAGGATGCATTGAGGACATGTCGTTATGTTCAATACGTTGAGGGAAATGTGACGGGAGAGGATGGATACACAGCAAAATATCAAACACTGCGTAAACAGGCAGAAGACGTTGGAGCCAAGTACGATGATCCTGCATTTCTCACCATGTTCCTCGACTCTTTCCCTTGTACTGCTGAATGGATCCCTGTTGTCGGTACTCTTCTCACTGACCCGAACATGTCTTTCAACATCGCCTCAGGACAATTGCAAGAACACGTGAGGCTCATGGGCAGTGGTGGACTGAATCCTATACCTGGGATGGACCATGTTACTGCGCTGCAGACTCAGGTCAAGGAGCTGACTGAGAAGATGACGGTGCTACAGACAAAGAAGGGAACTGGACCAGCAAACCCAGATCTCCTGTGCAGTAATCCAAAATGCAAGTGTCGTGGCCATACAGTTGAGAACTGCTTTCAGGAAGGTGGAGGAAAACAGGGTCAATACCCAGCATGGTGGAAAGGGAAGAAAGATGTACCTTTGCCATCAGCCAACACAACAACCACCTTGAACACGACAGATGGTACCACACCCAATGTATGGGCGTTAATCGTGACAATGACAATGACAACGATGCCATCACCACCATCGTCACTAGCCCCTATTCGCATCCTAGCTGACTCCAGTGCCTCGCATCACTTCTTCAAGGAGAGAACTCATTTTATCACATATTGTCACAGTTTTTACAGTCTTTACCCCTATTCATGTATTGTGATCTATTCTCTGTGACATGTGGTTATCATATGACCGCTTTAGAGCTTATCACATAGCTAGCTCCATATAGATTGATCTAGATCATAGTTTCCAGACCCATTGTCTAGACTCCTTCCTTAAATGATCTATTGATTATCAGTAATGAGTCATTTATCCTGTTATCCATCTAATGTATTACTGTGTCATTATTATTATGTAGTTTATCCTTTTATCCATGTAAACTGTATTAGTTGTATCAGTCAGCACATCAGTCAGCTAAGTACCAGGGGTCTTAGATAGTGCCTGGAGTCTTAGTGTACTTGTATATAAGCTGTAGTGTCTGAGCCAGTAGGACTCAGACTTAACAACATCTTTTTGTGTCTACAAGCATCTCTTCTTCATCAACCTAAGTCCTATCTCTACTTCCCCTCATCTCTTCTTCCTTTCAAGAGACCAGAGAATTAGGTGAGTATAAGATTTGTGATAGTTTGTTAAGTCTGCTTCTTTGCCTGCTGCTACTGCAAAGTACAGTGGGTAGGTTCTTGTTTACAGGTTGTGTTGTTGTGTCTAGTTCATGGGGCTTTTCTGTTGATTCATGGGGGCTAGTACTATTGCTGCAAAGCATGGTACCTTTGTTGGTTCATGGGGGATTCTCTGGCCCTGTTGCTGAAAAGCACTGGTGTCATATGTTGGGAAGCACCTCCTCTTTCTTAATGAGGGTGGTCCATTTGTGACCACATGCCTACCTTCTTGCTGTACCCTAGGCATAAGGGGTGTCTGTTGTTCTATTGAACAACAAGCTGGTGTCTTCAGATGATCATGAGGCTTTATTGCTTTATTGCTTTACTGCTGATGACAGACATAGGATGTGTGTAATACACCTCTGAAACCATTTGCTGTATGGAAGGGACCATGCAGAGAAAACTCCCCTGAACATCAAGACCAAACACACAACCTTTGGACAACAACCTTTCATTTTTTCCTTCTGTACCTTTGTCTGCTGAAAAGGGACTTGGTACTCATGCCTTTTATGCCTTGCCTAGCCATGCCATATCAGCCTATTCTACTTCACTCCAAAAAACACTGTCGTGTCCCTAAGTACGCTTGTCTTTCCAAAGATGAGTGGACTGGGCTCCAGTTTCACATCACTCCAACCAAGGATACTCAGAAAAAGTTTGCTCAAGTTGGTGCCCCCTACAGCTGCAAATGCTGTGGCGAGAAGAAGTACATTTGTCCATGTTACCATTACAAAAAACCAGTCAATCCTCGCACTCCAGAGCAGTCACTTGCTCTACAATGTGCTGCTGAGGAAAATATTGCGCGCCTTGGTAAACTTGCAGCTCTCATATCCCTACGTGATCGTCTTGACAAACCACCACCTACCCGACCACTCAGTGATTGTCTTGAACCTTCCCCTCTCACTCCTGTCAATATTCCTCCACCTATTCCAAAAACACTCCACTTTCGCAAAAAGAACGAGTTTTACAGAATGGTTGAACCTACCTGTCTACACCTCGATCCATTGGCTGAAAAGCTGATTGCTGAGGATGAGAAAGCAAAGTGTGGGATAGAGGTCAGAGTCTCTACAGAATTGAGAGAGAAGTTATGGGAGATGTTTGAGAAGTTTGAGGATTATTATCAAGGGATGAATGAGCTTGGTAACAAACTGACTCATAAGCAGTGGAGAATGTTGAAGAAAGCAGTGAAAACAATTGGAGATGTATCTTTCAAGAATCTAGATAGTAGACTAGTTAAAATCTGTACCCAACTCTCGGAACTAGAAATTGAGTTCCCTTAAATAGGCATATTGGCTGGCTATGCGTACTTTTTTACCTTTGCCCAAAACCTTCATAAAATGAAGTAATTGCTAATGATGAGAATTAGAAATGTCTTACAAACCTTATCAACCCAATATCACTTTGCAAGATGTTGATAACTGGGTCAACAACTTAGTGAAAATGTCAATGCCAACATTCTTGGTTTTAGTACTACACCACAACAAGGACAGTTGGCCCAACTCTTTCGTAATGCTCATAGAGCAACCAGTGCAACTCTGAAGAACTATGTTGATCAACACTCTCATGGGCTTGCAGCCCACATGAATGAGTCATTCCGGACAATGGACGAGGCCACAGATGATCTTGATGCAAGGGCCACAGTCACTGAAAACACTTTGGCAGCCCTTGAAAATGAAGTAGCAAATCTTCGTCAATTGCTTGCTACACAAGGAGAGCTCCTTCAGAGCTACAAAGCACAACTTGACAGGATCCCAGTGGAAGGAGGTAACTCTGGAAAAGCTGCAAAGTATTCAGAGCCTCCCACATTCACTGGATCAGACAACAAGATGACTTTGGAGGAGTGGTTGAATCATGTTGCATTGTATTGCAGTGCTAGTGGGATTGTCACTGATCACCAGAAGATTGTGTGTGGACTCACCTGTCTGCGCTCTCCTGCCACAACATATATGAAATGGTATTTCGATGCCAATTGTAAAGGAGAAGATCTGGGATCATGGGAGAATTTTGTAAAAGAACTTGGTGATGAGGCCCAAGGAGCAAAGGATGAACTCACAGCACTTTGGTCAAATAAGGCTCTGGCAAGCAAGGACTTTATCAAGTACGCTGAACAGTACCGCACACTGGCACGTATTGTCGAATATGAGGACAAAATTCACATTGACAAACTTGAATCTGTGATTCCCCAGGAGCTGAGAAGTGCCCTTGTCGTGGTCAGCCTTAATGCAGTGCTACCAGTCAAGTGGAAAGATTATCTTGAATTACTCCTAAAAGCGTACAAACACTTGCACCCAGAAAAGTCTACACATTCAATCTTTGGCAATGGCAGTAAAAAGGGCAGTGAAAACACCACTTCAGATCCAGATGCAATGCAGATTGACCAGGCGAAAAAGAACAAAGGCAAAAATAGGGAACAGGCCAATGCAGCAAATGCAAAGAAGAAATATTGTCAACTTTGTGCTGAAAAGGGTTTGAAATTGAAGTCGAAAACTCATAACACCAACGACTGTTATGACAAACCTGGCAATGAACATAAACGGCCTGCTCCTTGAGCCTCTACATCATCTGCATCATTAGCTGGACAAGGAAACAAAGAAAGTAATAAAGGAGGCTTCAAAGCATGACTTCTTGAGTTCTTGAAAGAACTTGAAGATGATGACAGCCTGGCTACCCCTGCTGGAACTGTCAATGTCAACACTACGAGCTTCAGTAGAAGCATTGATCCCAAGTCTGCTGAAAAGCAGACAGCTGTGCAAGTCAATGAATCACAGGTGGGGCCAAGACTGACAGGTCAAACAAAGGTTAATCAGCACTCTAACTTGGATTTTCCCAAGGGAATGTAGAGGAGATTGTCTGTGATCTACATTCCAGGAGTAGTATACCTAATTTCGGGACTGAGCAAGACTCAGTTAAAGTAGCACTGGACTCTTGTGTAAATAATATAGCTCATAACAAGAAATATTCATTTAAAATTCCAGTGACACTTTGGGTATATGGTAATAAAGTGCAGACCGAGGCTCTTGTTGATTCTGGGGCCACAACGAATTTCATCGACAAAGATTTTGTCAAAAGAAAGAACCTGGTTACAAACAAATTGGCAACTCCATATGACATAAACCAACAGTGCTGGACAAATAACTGAGTATGTTTGTGCCTATGTTGAGATTGGTACTCATAAGACAACACATTCTCTTTTTGTCACTGATCTTGGTGACAAGGATATGATGATTGGCTACACTTATTTGTACAACCACAATCCAGAAATTGACTGGCACGGAGGGGGATGGGAGTTCACCAGGTGCCCAGATACATGTGCCACTCGAGCCCATAAAATACGAGTCGTCAAAGCTGGAACTGAAGAGCTTCAACTCAAATCAGATTTGCCATGGGAATCCTCTCTGGACGATTTAGGAGAAGAGGATATGGACAATCATTACATCAATTGGGTTGATCTTGATAACCCAGCTGAGATTGCACACATGTTCGATGGCAAGGACATGGATGAGGAACTTGATGAGTCAGACGAGGACACCCTTAAATGGAAGTCCCTAGTGCCAGAATGGTTACACAACTATGGTGATGTCTTCTCAAAAAGGAAATCTGAACGAATGCCAGAATGGAAACTGTATGATCATCCAATTGATTTTGTGGAAGGAGCTCCTCTTCTCAAACTGGCAAAGATCTACCCACTGGCTCTCAATGAGAGAAATTCCTTGGATGAGTGGATTTCTGAAGAACCTAGGAAGGGTTACATTCGCCCTTCAAAGAGTCCAATATCAGCACCTTTCTTCTTTGTAAAGAAGCATAATGGGAGTCTACGACCCTGTATAGACTACCGTGCACTAAATGCAGTCACTGTCAAGAATCGCTATCCAATTCCTAGAATCTCTGATTTGATTGATGCCCTCAGTCAGGCATCGATCTTCACTAAAATTGACTTGCGATGGGGATATAATAATGTTTGCATTCATGAGGGAGATGAATGGAAAACAGCGTTTACTACCAAACAAGGACTGTTTGAGGCAATGGTCATGTACTTTGGGTTTTCAAATGCACCAGCCACATTTCAGGCTATGATGAATGACATCCTAGGTGATTTAATTCAACGAGGACAAGTCATGGTGTATTTGGATGACATCCTAATCTTTGGAAATGATCAAAAAGGACATCGTAAACTTGTCCAAGAAGTACTGAAAAGGCTTCGTGATAATGACTTGTTTGCGAAAGGTGAAAAATGCTTCTTCGAACAGGAGAGTATTGAGTACTTGGGAATGATCATTTCAAAAGGACATGTTGCAATGGATCCTAAGAAGGTATCAGGAGTTCTTGAGTGGCCAGCACCTGAAAAGGTCAAACATGTACAAGCATTCTTAGGCTTTGCAAATTTTTATCACCGGTTCATTGAGAACTTTGTCAAAATTGCTCGTCCACTCACAAATCTCACAAAAAAGGATCAACCATGAGCATGGGGTGAGGAACAGCAACAAGCTTTTGAGGCATTGAAAAAGGCCTTTACCTCTGCACCCATTTTACGGATACCAGATGATGTCAATCCTTTCCGACTCTCTACAGATGCAAGTGACTTTGCTGTAGGAGCAGTACTCATGGTCACAGAAAGTGACGGTCTCCCACGCTTCTTTGTGCTGTAGAATTTTCCTTCACCTTGAGCTAGACAATACCCAACTTAAGCCCAAGTTTCAGTCCATTGATCTTTGGGATGTTTAATACCCATCTGTGGCAAAAGATTGGGGCAAAGCAGACATTGCATGTGCAAGATGGACTCGAACTTTTTATATACGTTTGGATCACGGGACCGTCACTTTCCGTGACCATGAGTACTGTCTCAACTGGACCCAGTTGACAAACTGTGGCATTCAGTTGCCTTCTATTCCAAATCTCTCAATGTGCACAAACGTAACTATGAGATATATGACAAGGAATTGCTTGCAATTATTCGAGCATTAGAGGAATATCGACACTACTTAGAAGGACATCCAGAGAAGTTTGAAATCTGGTCAGATCACCAAAACCTGACTTACTTCAAAACAGCCCAGAAGTTGACTCAGAGACAAGCGCAATGGTCTTTATATCTCACGCGATTCAATTATTCCCTACATCATAAACCTGGGAAAACAATGCAAGCTGAAGACCCTCTGTCCAGGAGGCCAGATCATGAGGAGGGGGTAAACCTCAATAATAGAGATCAAATTCTTCTCAAGCCTGAATTTTTTGCCATTCAGGCTATCAAGGCTACTCATGATTCGCCTGTTAATGATGATCAGATCCTAAGAGAGGTCAAAGAAGCATTACTGTCTGATGAAGTGACAAAGAATTACAAGTCACTTCTACAGTCTGGTCCAAGAGAGTTCAAGAAGTCTCTTGAAGAATGGAACTATGAAAATGGTTTATTACTCTATAGAGGCAAAATCTATATACCACAGAGCACAAATGATCATCTTCGATGAAGAATAGTGCAAATGCACCATGACCTTCCTTCCACAGGACACCCTGGTAGATGGAAAACATATGAACTTGTCTCCAGGAATTATTGGTGGCCAGGAATGTCAGTCTTTGTAAAACATTATGTGACAGGCTGTGATACGTGTCAGCAAATGAAAAACTGACCACAGCAGCGCTTTGGACCTCTAATACCCAACAAGGTACCAAATGCACCTTGGGAGGTTATCTCTGTTGACCTCATTACTCAGTTACCTGAATCATTTGGCTTCAATGCAATCTGTGTTGTAGTTGACTGTTTGACCAAGCGGGGTCATTTCTTTGCAATCACAAACAAGTTCTCCTCAAAAGATCTTGCACAGCTACTCTATGATAGGATTTATCCTTTGCATGGATTACCACTGCAAATCATCTCAGATCGAGGAACTCAGTTTGCTGCAGAACTCTTTCAAGAGTGGTGTAAACTACTTGGTATTGAGTCAAGCATGTCCACTGCTTATCATCCCCAAACAATACCTCTGTTGCTATGTTGATTACAATCTCAATGATTGGTCACAACTGCTAGGAATGGCAGAATTTGCTTATAGCAACCAAGCACATGAAGGAACAAAGGAAACTCCATTTTTCCTTGAGTATGGTCAACACCCAAGGGCAGGTCCAATGCTCACACTGGGTGCAAATACCTGTAAATACGCTGTCATACTGTGATATTACTGAAGACTTACTCAGTGCCACTCAGTTTGTAAATCCTCATGTATTATGGGAGTATTACATGAAAGCAAAAATTTCAGAACAACTCCATAAGGTTTCTGTAAGTCAGGGTGTATTACTGGAGTCTTTCTATGTGACATTCTGTCACAGTAATACATACTATAATACCATTGAAATTTACATGTAATCACAGTATGTCATAGAGTAATACAGCCTAGATTTACAGAGGACATACAAAGGTGCAAATACCATAAATACGCTGTCATACTTACTCAGTCCCACTCAGGTTGAAAATTCCCATGTATTATGGGAGTATTATAGGAAAGTAAAAATTTCACAACAATTCCATAAGGTTTCTGTATGTCAAGGTGTATTACTGGGATCTTTATTGTGTCACAGTAATAGATACTATAATACTATTGAGATAGACAGAAACATTTTGATGTGACACATGGTCACAGTATGTCATATAGTAATACAGCCAGGATTTACAGAAGACTTATGAGATCAAAAGCTCTTGTAAATCACTATCAATAGTGAGTGCATTTATGATAGATTTACTGAGTGACAGGATGGTCACAGAAATGCTTAAATAAGATCAGGTGTATTACAGGAGCTTTACAAAACCCAAAACATTGGCATGGAATCTTATAATTTTACAGAAAAGTCATACATCAGGATAGAGGACATATGATATCCTGAGTATTTTAATAGGTTTAAAGGGATACACCTATAAGTCAAGGAGAATTGTTTTTGAATTTATTGGAAAGTAGATAATTTGTAAATCCTGCAAAAATCTTGGAGACTTACAAGAGATATATAGGAGGTGGTAAAATCAAGGAATGATAGCATAAAAGTAGGTGTTTTACTATATAATTATAACAATGATTTGTGAAGGGAAAACTGGTGAGGGAGTTGAGAGAGAGTGAAGGACTTGGGAAGGCTTTGTGAAGGCCCTGATACTCATGAGTGACTCACAATGGGTTCCTGAAGGTTTTGTGAGTGACTCATGAAGGACTCATGAAGGACTCGTGAAGGGTTTATGAAGGTTTCGTGAGGGACTCATGAAGGACTCGTGAAGGGTTCATGAAGGTTTTGTGAGTGACTCATGAAGGACTCATGAATGAGTCGTGAAGGGTTGATGAAGGTTTCGTAAGTAACGCATGAAGGACTCATGAAGGGTTGGTGAAGGACCCATGAGTGATTCATGAAGGACTCATGAAGGGTTCATGAAGGTTTCATGAGGGACTTGTGAAGGACTTGTGAAGGGGTCATGAAGGTTTCGTGAGTGACTCATGAGGAACTCATGAAGGACTCATGAAGGACTCATGAAGGGTTCATGAAGGTTTGGTGAGTGACTCATGAAGGACTCGTGACTTGTGAAGGGGTCATGAAGGTTTCATGAGTAACTCATGAAGGATTCATGAAGGAGTCATGAAGGGTTCATGAAGGTTTGGTTAGTGACTCATGAAGGACTCATGAAGGACTCATGAAGAGTTCATGAAGGTTTGGTGAGTGATTCATAAAGGACTCATGAAGGACTCATGAAGGGTTCATGAAGCACTTGTGAAAGACTCACAAAGTACTCATGAAGGGTTCATGAAGGTTTCATGAGTGGCTCGTGAAGGACTCGTGAAGGACTCATGAAGTACTTATGCAGGGTTCATGAAGGTTTCATGAGTGGCTCATGAAGGACTCATGCAGGACTGGTGAAGGGTTCATAAAAGTTTGGTGAGTGACTCATGAAGGACTCATGAAGGACTCATGAATGAGTTGTGAAGGGTTCATGAAGGTTTCGTGAGTAACGCATGAAAGACTCATGAAGGGTTGGTGAAGGACTCATGAGTGACTCATGAAGGGTTGGTGAAGGACTCATGAGTGACTCATGAAGGGTTCATGAAGGGTTCATGAAGGTTTTGTGAGGGACTCATGAAGGACTTGTGAAGGGTTCATGAAGGTTTTGTGAGTGACTCATGAAGGACTCGTGAAGGGTTCATGAAGGTTTGGTGAGTGACTCATGAAGGACTCATGAAGGAGTTGTGAAGGAGTTGTGAAGGATTCATGAAGGACTCATGAAGGACTCATGAAGGACTCGTGAAGGACTCAAGAAGGACTCATGCAGGGTTCATGAAAGTTTGGTGAGTGACTCATGAAAGGCTCATGAAGGGCTTGTGAAGGACTCTTGAAGAACTTGTGAATGACTTGTGAAGGACTTGTGAAGGGTTCATGAAGGTTTGGTGAGTGACTCATGAAGGACTCATGAAGGTTTTGTGAGTGGCTCATGCAGGACTTCTGAAACACTCATGAAGAACTCATGAAGGGTTCATGAAGGACTCATCAAGGACTCATGAATGAGTCGTGAAGGGTTCATAAAGGTTTCGTGAGTAACACATGAAAGACTCGTGAAGGGTTGGTGAAGGACTCATGAGTGGGTCATGAAGGACTTATGAAGGACTCGTGAAGGACCTGTGAAGGACTTGTGAAGAACTTGTGAAGGGTTCATGAAGGTTTGGTGAGTGATTCATGAAGGACTCGTGAAGGACTCGTGAAGGGTTCATGAAGGTTTCATGAGTGACTCATGAAGGACTCGTGAAGGACTTGTGAACAGTTCATGAAGGTTTGGTGAGTGACTCATAAAGGACTTGTGAAGGATTCGTGAAGGGTTCATGAAGGTTTGGTGAGTGATTCATGACCCTTCACGAGTCCTTCACATGTCCTTCACAAGTCCTTCACGAGTCCTTCATGAACCCTTCATGAGTAGTTCATGAGTCCTTCACGAGTCCTTTACAAGTCCTTCACAAGTCCCTCATGAGTCACTCATGAAACATTCATGAACCCTTCAAAAGTCCTTCACGAGTCTTTCATGAGCCACCCACCAGACCTTCATGAACCATTCACAAGTCCTTCACAAGTCCTTCTTGAGTCCTTCATGAGCCACTCATGAAACCTCCATGAACCCTTCATGAGTCCTTCATGAGTCCTTCACAAGTCCTTCATGAGCCCTTCATGAGTCACTCACCAAACCTTCATGAACCCTTCATGAGTCCCTCATGAGTCTCATGACCCATTCACGAGTCCTTCACCAAACCTTCATGGACCCTTCATGAGTCCCTCACGAGTCCTTCACCAAACCTTCATGAACCCTTCATGAGTCCCTCACAAGTCATTCATGAGTCCTTCATCCCTCATGAGTCCTTCATGAGTCCCTGATGAGTCCTTCATGAGTCCTTCACGAGTCCTTCACGAGTCCTTCATGATTCCTTCATGATTCCTTCATGAGTTCCTCACAATTCCTTCATGAGTCCTTCATGAGTCCTTCACGAGTCCTTCATGAGTCCCTCATGAGTCCTTCATGAGTCCTTCACCAGTCCTTCACCAGTCCTTCACCAGTCCCTCACGAGTCCTTCACCAGTCCCTCACCAGTCCTTCACCAGTCCCTCACGAGTCCTTCACCAGCCCCTCACGAGTCCTTCACGAGTCCCTCACAAGTCCTTCACCAAACCTTCATGAACCCTTCATGAGTCCCTCATGAACCCTTCATGAGTCCCTCATGAGTCCTTCATGAGTCCCTCATGAGTCCTTCATGAGTCCCTCATGACTCCTTCATGAGTCCCTCATGACTCCTTCATGAGTCCCTCATGACTCCTTCATGAGTCCCTCATGACTCCTTCATGAGTCCCTCATGACTCCTTCATGAGTCCCTCATGACTCCTTCATGAGTCCCTCATGACTCCTTCATGAGTCCCTCATGACTCCTTCATGAGTCCCTCATGACTCCTTCATGAGTCCCTCATGACTCCTTCATGAGTCCCTCATGACTCCTTCATGAGTCCCTCATGACTCCTTCATGAGTCCCTCATGACTCCTTCATGAGTCCCTCATGACTCCTTCATGAGTCCCTCATGACTCCTTCATGAGTCCCTCATGACTCCTTCATGAGTCCCTCATGACTCCTTCATGAGTCCCTCATGACTCCTTCATGAGTCCCTCATGACTCCTTCATCAGTCCTTCATCAGTCCCTCATGAGTCCCTCACAATTCCTTCATGAGTCCTTTATGAGTCACTCACCAAACCTTCATGAACCCTTCACAAGTCCTTCACAAGTTCTTCATGAGTCCTTCACTCACGAGTCCTTCACCAGTCCTTCACCAGTCCTTCACAAGTCACTCATGAAACCTTCATGAACCCTTCACCAACCCTTGATGAGTCTTTCATGTGTTACTCATGAAACCTTCATGAACCCTTCACGACTCATTCATGAGTCCTTCACAAGTCACTCACGAAACCTTCATGAACCCTTCATGAGTCCTTCATGAGTCCTTCCTGAGCCACTCCCGAAACTCTCATGAACCCTTCATGAGTACTTTATGTGTCCTTCATGAGTCCTTCACAAGTCCTTCACAAGTCCTTCATGAGTCACTCATGAAACCTTCATGAACCCTTCATGAGTCCTTCACAAGTCCTTCATCAGTCCCTCACCAAACCTTCATGAACCCTTCACAAGTCCTTCACAAGTCCTTCACAAGTCCTTATGAGTCACTTACCAAACCTTCATGAACTCTTCATGAGTCCTTCAAGAGTCCTTCAAAATCCCTCACGAACCCTTCATGAACCCTTCACGAATCCCTCACAAGTTGTTCATGAACCCTTCATGAACCCTTCATGAGTCCTTCATGAGTCACTCATGGGTCCTTCACCACCTTTCACGAGTCCTTCATGCGTTACTCAAGAAACCTTCATGAACCCTTCACAACTCATTCATGAGTCCTTCATGAGTCCCTCACGAAACCTTCATGAACCCTTCACAAGTCCTTCATGAGTCCTTCATGAGTCACTCAACCCTTCACAAGTCCTTCATGAGTCACTCACAAAACCTTCAGGAACCCATCATGAGTCACTAACTAGTATGACGGCCTTCACAAAGCCTTCCCAAGTCCTTCACTCTCTCTCAACTCCCTCACCAGTTTTCCCTTCACAAATCATTGTTATAATTATATAGTAAAACACCTACTTTTATGCTATCATTCCTTGATTTTACCACCTCCTATATATCTCTTGTAAGTCTCCAAGATTTTTGCAGGATTTACAAATTATCTACTTTCCAATAAATTCAAAAACAATTCTCCTTGACTTATAGGTGTATCCCTTTAAACCTATTAGGATACCCAGGATATCATATGTCCTCTATCCTGCTGTATGACTTTTCTATAAAATTATAAGATTCCATGCCAATGTTTTGGGTTTTGTAAAGCTCCTGTAATACACCTGATCTTATTTAAGCATTTCTGTGACCATCCTGTCACTCAGTAAATCTATCATAAATGCACTCACTATTGATAGTGATTTACAAGAGCTTTTGATCTCATAAGTCTTCTGTAAATCCTGGCTGTATTACTATATGACATACTGTGACCATGTGTCACATCAAAATGTTTCTGTCTTTCTCAATAGTAATATAGTATCTATTACTGTGACACAATGTCACATAGAAAGATCCCAGTAATACACCTTGACATACAGAAACCTTATGAAATTGTTGTGAAATTTTTACTTTCCTATAATACTCCCATAATACATGGGAATTTACAACCTGAGTGGCATTGAGTAAGTCTTCAGTAAGATCACTGTATGACAGCATATTTATGCTATTTGCACCTGTGTATGTCCTCTGTAAATCTAGGCTGTATTACTCTATGACATACTGTGATTACATGTCACACTGAAATATTTCTGTAAATTTCAATGGTATCATAGTATGTATTATTGTGACAGAATGTCACATAGAAAGACTCCAGTAATACACCCTGACTTACAGAAACCTTATGGAATTGTTCTGAAATTTTTGCTTTCATGTGAGGATTTACAAACTGAGTGACACTGAGTAAGTCTTCAGTAATATCACAGTATGACAGCGTATTTACAGGTATTTGCACCCAGTGTCATAAAAGAACCCAAAGAGGTAGATCTTAATGATCTCATGCAAAGACGACAGGAAGCACAGGAGCAGGTGAAAGCAGCTCTAGCTTTAGCAGCAGAATGAATGAAATGGTACTATGACAAGGGTATTCAAAATATTCCTTTCAAAGTTGGTGACAAAGTACTCTTGAACTTAAAGGATTATCAGACAACAGAGAGAGCCTTACATCCAAGATATGAGGGACCATTTACAATTGTGGAAAAACTCTCTGATGTCACTTTCAAGTTAGACTTATCATCACAACTTCGAGCCTATCATCCTGTTTTTCATGCCAGCAAGCTTGCTACCTATAATGACCCAACCATTGTTGGACAGAAAATCATTCCACCTACACCAGTCCTTGTAAAAGGACAAGAAGAATACGAGGTGGAAGAAATTCTACAACATCGCATACAAGGTAAAACAACACAATACCTTGTCAAGTGGAAAGGGTATGGTCGTGAACACAACACCTGGGAGCCTGTGAAACACTTAAAAAATGCTCAGGATAGACTCCGGGAGTATAAAAATCTAGAGCAACCAGCTATTTGTTGGATTAACGTCGAGGAAGCAGAACTCTTCTCATCGGAGTTCGAACCTTGAGAGGGGGTAATGTCGCAGTTTTTACAGTCTTTACCCATATTCACGTGACATGTGGTTATCATATGACCGCTTTAGAGCTTATCACATGGCTAGCTCCATATAGATTGATCTAGATCATAGTTTCCAGACCCATTGTCTAGACTCCTTCCTTAAATGATCTATTGATCATCAGTAATGAGTCATTTATCCTTTTATCCATCTAATGTATTACTGTGTCATCATTATTATGTAGTTTATCCTTTTATCCATGTAAACTGTATCAGTTGTATCAGTCAGCACATCAGTCAGCTAAGTACCAGGGGTCTTAGTGTACTTGTATATAAGTAGGACTCAGACTTAACAACATCTTTTTGTGTCTACAAGCATCTCTTCTTCATCAACCTAAGTCCTATCTCTACTTCCCCTCATCTCTTCTTCCTTTCAAGAGACCAGAGAATTAGGTGAGTATAAGATTTGTGATACATATTCTCCATACATCGAGAAAGGAGGATCATCCCGGGAAGGAGTAGACTTTGATATTGTGGGGATGGGAGACGTCAGGGTGGAGGTAACCTACAAAGGAGTTTTATGTCAGCTCTTGTTCCGAAATGCATTCCATGCCCCAAATGTCTCAAGCAACTTACTTTCGACGGGAGTCCTCAACAAACTGGGATACACAAACACGACAGCAAATGGTTGTATGGTCTTCCAGAATCCCCAGGGAGTCGAAATCTTTGAAGCGGTGTTGGAGAGGGGAATTTATGTCATGAATGCAAATCCAGTCGGACCCCAACGTCCCCTTTCCAACGTAACCCAATTACCCATGGATATACAGTATCTTCATCGCGCCAGTGGACATATCATGCCTGAGCGAATCGAGATGGCCCTGAAGTTGGTAGATGGTTACCCAGAGATAAAGGGCATGAGGAAGAAGATGGGTACTTGCGAGGACTGCAAGAAAGCCCATACAGACAAGCAGCCACACCCAGAAAGTCTTGAGAAGATAACAGAGACCAATTTTCGATGGTATTTGGATGTATGGGGGCCTGCGCAAGTCGTGTCGGTAGGAGGAAACAAGTATGCCTTATTTGGCATGGATGCAGCGACGTTGAAGAACATGGTGGACTTCTTAAAGGATAGAATGGCGGAGACGTTGATCGGGAAGCTTGAAGTTCGTCGTACAGAGGCTGAGACTCAGACCGGTCAGAAGCTGAAGAGGATTAGGACTGACAGCACACCCAAATGGAGATCACACGCATTTCAAGCATGGACCTCGAAACATGGAATTATCCATGAGTTCACAGCCCCCTACTCCTCAGCTTCGAACGGTGCAGCAGAACAGGGTATTGGTATCATGCTGAATGGAACCCGAGCGATGCTTTTCAATGCCAACCTTCCTGCAATGTCTGTCTACATCCATGTCATAAACATTCTTCCGAATAAGAGAGGTGTTGTACCAGAAGAACAGAATGTGTCCCACCTCGTTCCGTTTGGAAGTATCGGTTTTGCCCATATTCCGGCTAAGACTGGTAGAGGGAAGCTTGATGCAAGGGGTTTTAAATGTCAGATGGTGGGTTACGAGGGAAGAAAAGTTTACCTGGTTAAATGGTGGGAAACCGACGAGCTATACCAGACTAGTGATGTTGTGTTTGAGAGGTCAGAGAGTCACTGGATTTTGGAGTTGGAGGGGGAGAACAACGAGGACTTGTTATTTTTAGCCCCAACTCAAAAATCCGAAACCCCGAGTCTAGATCAGCCGACTTCAGATCAACAATCATATCCCGAACCGATGTCTGTAACTCCACCCACAACTGACATGACCAGCAACGAACACCCTCCTATCCCTAACGCACCACAGAAATGACCTCGCCGCACTCAAGCTGAAATTTGGGGAACCATACCCATGCGTTCATCTACCTGCTCCCGTAATCTCACTCAACAACTCCTCGAGTCCAAGGCATACGAAGATGGGGAAAGAGAGGCATACAAGAGAGGGGAGGAATGGATGAAAGATGAGGAACAGGATAACGAGTTACTCCTGGAATTCGATGAGGAGGATGAACCAATTGCCCTCAATACCCAATCCAATATGATCTGCGAACCTGAGAACACATGGGTTTTGCATTCATACACTGAAGCAATGAAGAGACCAGACTTGTGGTTAAGGGCAATGGAGAAGGAATTGACAAAGTTGGATTCCAGAAAGGCTTTCACTCCAGTCTCAAAACCCGAAGATGTGAAAGTCATAACCACTCGTTGGGTATATGCTCTTAGGTTGGACGGAAATGGGAAGATTACTGAGCGTCGAGCTAGGTTGGTGGTCAGGGGGTATGACCAGGTGAAGGGAGTACACTACGATGATACCTGGGCCATAGTTGCTTCGCAATCGCAATTGCTGCATACGAGGGAATTGATTTGTGGTCCAGAAATTTCACGGGAGCATACCTCAACGCAAAGCCACAAGGGGTCAACTATCTTACACTTCCAGAAGGATTCGAGAACCGATACTCGTTATGCGATGGCACTGAAACAGTCCTGTTGATGAACATCAATATTTATGGATCTATGGACGCCGGTAACAACTGGTACAAGCTATTAGACCAACGCTACCAAGATGTAATGGGCCTGTCCCGTTTAGGTATATCTTATCTTTTCCTACCCTTAAATTTTCTTTATCGATACTTAGATAATCATCTTTTTCTTGACCTTCGACCATCATCTACGTACTTTTGTACCTCACTATTTCTCAGAATAGACAGAGGTCTACTCGTAGCTGCTGGCTAGTCGAGATTGAGGTCACGCGCTCCTAGGCACGTTACACAAGACCTAGGCTTCAAATCCAACCCCACTGACCCATGTGTTCGATTCCAACGCACTGAATTAGGAGATACGATTACCGTCACTTATACAGATGATGTGACTGGGGTTTCGTCAACTGCTGAAGAGGGAAATAGGACGAGGAAAGAGATCGCGAGTCAGTTTGAATTCAGGGACTATGGAGAACCAGATGTGGTAATTGGGATGACTGTCTGTATCGAGAAGTTGATGGGGGACATATCTATCCATCAACGCCCCCTCATCGAGAAGACTTTGGAATGTTTTGGGATGAAGGAATGTGCTCCCAAGTACACGCCCTTGTCACCTGGTATTGAATTCACCGACAGTCAACCTACTCCGATCCCAGCTGCCAACAAACTGTTTATGCTGGACAAGAACTACTATAGTCTCATTGGTGCCCTGAACCATATCAGCCAGGGTACTCGTCCTGACATCGCCTTCTCTGTATCCCTTCTTCAATGATATGCGCATGACCCTAGACCAATACATTGGGCAGCAGCCTTACACCTCTTGGCTTACTTGAAGGCAACGGCTAATTACCAACTCACATACCACCGCTGACGACAATCGGATAAAGGGGATGGATTGAAACCTAAGGGATACGCAGACGCCTCTCATGCAGATGTTAAAGAGGAGAATGGGGAGGCTACAAGGAAGTCAACAATGGGATATGTCTTCTTGGTTGCAGGAGGGGCAGTATCATGGTCATCGTCAAAGCAGAAGGTAGTGGCATTGTCTACAACCGAAGCAGAGTATCTCTCTATGGTACATGCTGGGAAACAGGCAGAGTGGATGTGGAAGTGGTTGAAGGGAGTCAAGAGGGAGAAGAATTACCCATTCCTGATTCACGTTGACAACACCAGTTCTATTGCGCTTACAGAGGCCACCACTAAACACGGCCATACAAAACACTTTGACACAAGCTGGTCCTGGATTCATGACGCAGTACGAGCAAAAGAGCTGGAGTATGTTCATGTACCCAGCAGGGACAACATTGCAGATCTCATGATGAAGTCATTGAACAGGCCACTCTTGGGGGAGTGTTTTGGGGGAGTGTTAGAGAAGCGAGTCCCTAGATAGGGGCTTCACCAATCATAGTATATCCGTTATCTTTTCTCGTTCTTTTCGTTCTCTCTTACTTAATTGATCTGCACCATATTACCTGCCTCACATATACTGTTCGCCCTACGATAGTACACCTCAGTCATTCCCACTATACTTGTGTGAACCCTGAGGTGTGTATACCATTGATATTTCTCATTTTATTTATACTAATACATATCTATTTACTACAGTACATTTCGTACTAACGAGTACTCCATTCTTACACTTCCAATATCTATTGCCTTTCTTAATGTCTTCCTCCACTGTTGTCATTGTTTTCTCTGCCTCCAGTAGTGGCTTCCTATCCTGTCTTCATTGGGGTATTTATTCCTTTTAGGGGAACCCTTTCATTTTTCCTTGTTTTGAAGTCTGAGCCAGTCCCACTCAAACAGGTCCATGGGGCACCTACAATTTCTCGTGACATATTCTCTACTGTCATACTTCCTTGATGATGGCGATTCATTTCTTGCTATCACTCCTCCCTAATGACTGCAGCTCTAGCTGCTGGTTTTCCATGTCACTGCTTGACAGGAGCAAGTCCAGACTCATTCTTTTGAGCATTTCTCCAACCAATTCATGGATGATGCCATTTCCTCTATCTGTTTGCTTCTAGTTGTGACTTTAGGTCATCATTCCTTTGTTGTCAGTTTCTGTGATCATTTCTCTTTTGTTGTTTTCAATTGACAATCGCAACCTTGGACCCAATTTTCTTGATGATTTCTCTACTACCTGCTCTTCATTGATCACAGCAGCTTCAGCCATTTACTTTCCTTGATGGTTTTTCTCTACCATTCCTCCTTGACAATCACAACTTTAGCCTCATTTTTCCTCTGTCATTTCTAGGCTACCCATCCCTCTTTCTTGATGTCAGTGATTCTGACAACTGTTGTTTTCTCAATGGCTTCATTAACATTGACTGAAGCTTCATTTCCTTTTGAAAGTTTCTCTACCCATCACAGTTCAACTGATGTTTTCCTTGACCGTTTCACTACTATTTGTGCTTCCCTGACAACAGCAAACTTGTCTTTCCTTGATGGTTTTCCCTTTTGCAGTTGTCGTTTTCCCTTTGATGTCACTTTTGATAATTGCCATTTCCTGCTGTCTCCTGCTGGGCCATTGGTGACCCTGACAGTGTCTCATGTCACTCTAGGGCTGATCCTCACTGACGGAGATCCTTAATCCTCTCTTGGCAAATAACCTTGCGGTTCCCATTCCTGGTCTGTTCTGGGTCCTGACCCTACTGCTTATCAATCCTTGCTGTTCTTACATCATTTCCTTCTTCATTTACATTCCAACATGACCTCTCTCCTTTCTCCTCATCCAACCTATGATCACCAATTCTTGTCACTCTTTCATCTCATTCACCTTTATCAACATAGCTTGAGAGTTCACTGCTTTTACTCTAACCATTGTTCCCCTCCTCCAAATCCTCCCATTAAAACTTGGACTTACAGTTCTTTGTCCTAGCTTCTTGGTTTCCCTTTCCATCACAATTAATTTTCCATTCAATACATGGCTCCTGACATACCTTCTTGAACGTTGGCTTCTCTTATTACCCTTTATCCATCCCTTATATAAACACAGTTCTTTGTCCTCCTCACATTCAACAGTTATGCCTGGATTAAACATTCCCTCCTGCCTCTTCCCTCACTTCAAACAGTCCTATTGTGTCCTGCTTTTCTCTTTCCAATCACTCTTCCCTTTCTCTTGACACAATCCCATATCTGCTGTGTTGAAATATATACCTTCCATGTATAGTAACTATGATTCTATATGGAGTTATTATGAAACTTCTACGTAGCTTTAAGTATGCTAGTCCTCAGGACATTCTCCGGACATTACTCTTATCTTCTACTATGTAGTGATATCTCTGTAGATAGCAATATGGCCAATGGCAATATCCTCTTAGTCTCTAGGTATGTCCATGGACAATGTAGATATTAGTAATTACATACTCTTTATCTAGTATAAAAGCTCTCTGTAAAATCGTAGATACTACAGAACAATATCCAGTTCTATCTGCTCTACAAGCAACTCGTATCTAAGCTCTACTAGCTTTCTACTCAGCCCTCTATTTGGTGAGCTCTACTGACTGGTCACCCTACGCTGAATATTTGCTGCTTCATTAGGTTATGGGCCCCGAGGGCCATCGATGCTGGTCTTATCCCATACAACTACCGTTGTCAAGATGGATCGCATTGTCGAGGTCAACGGCGAGCTCATCACCGAGTAAGCTGTCGGACTCGATGTTTGTGCAGTTGGTGGATCGATGTTTCGCTTTATCTCCTTCTTCATCTATATTGCCCGGTAAAATATATAACCAGGGTTCAGTTTAGAGTCGCATTAGGCACTCTTTGCTGGTTTAGTTATAGATCTAGATAAGTCACTTTATACCTGTAACAGTTATTTGTGGAACCCTTATGGATCTACAAATAGTTGTATGCAGAGTGACTGGCACGCTTTGCAGCCTCCACTTTAGTGTGGGACTGTTTTTCGCACTCAGGCAAAACTCCGTAGTCATTCGGATGAGCCAGGGGCGTTTATAAAAGTCGCCGATCTAGATCTATAGAAAAACAGTAGTTAGATAGTGCTCCCCTATATGCTTTAAGGCAACTCTACACCCATTAGGAAGTACTGTGCCACTACGGTCAATATTGCGACTTCTAGAGTAATCATGTGCTCTCTGTCAAGAGTATGGTCTCTGACAGTGTGAAATTGATTGAGAAGCACTGATGAAGAAGTTAATATAGGATTCCATTATGCGCACGTACCGACGAACGGTTTTCAACTGGCATATAGTTGATTAATGCAAATGTATTATGTACATTCCTTGTCTGAGGCGTTTGCTCAGAAAGGAGAAGGAATATTGCGATCATCCTATACACTGTGGTTGTATTAGACCCTTCGATGTTCCTTGGTACTTGTGACCTATTGAATGCACATCTTTACTGATTGATGCTTCATAGATCAATATGTCTTCCAACAACGCTATCAACAACACTGAAAGCATCTTCAACGTTCCCATCCTCAATACTACCAATTATGAGTTTTGGAACTATGCTATCACCCGTCTTCTTGAAGCCAAAGGGCTTAGCAGGGTTGCTTCAGGTACTCAAAAGCGTTATGTGAACACAAGTCCCACCGAAACAGGTAATGCACCTTCTCTTCCTGAAGGATTTGTACTAGTGTCTAATGAAGTTTACAATGCTTTAACTGAATCCGAACAATCGTCTTATAATCAAATTGTTGATACCTTCGCTCATGAATGGGATCAATATCAAATTTTGGTTAATAAACATGATCGGGAATTAGTTGAAACTTATAAGCTTCATAGTTCTTGGGATGACAAAGATGAACAGGCTTTGGGTTTTATTTCCTCCTATCTTCCGAATGATGTGGGTTTGGAAATGAGAGAGTTCACTAGAGATGAAATAGAAGAAGACGCTTGTGCCAAAGCAAAAGGAGATTATACCGCTAAAATGCTTTGGGATAAAATCGACAAGAAATACAGTTCTCCTGGCCCAACGTCATGGTTCTTAGACTTCAAAGAGTTCATGTCTTGGACGCTTGATGAGAAGAAAGATCCTGCAAACCAGATCGCATCTCTGGGAGCAGTTCTCACACGTCTTAAAGCCTATGGATTCACAGTCGATGACAAGTTTAGAGCTCTTTTCTTGATGGATCGCATTCCGCAATCCTGGGGAAACTATGCTCAATTCACACTTGCCACTATCGAACCAAAGAACCTGACTATGGCACATGTGGAAGGACTGATTCTCGTTGAGTACAAACGACGCACTGGTCAATCTTCTGAATCATCTCTTCTTACCCGCATTACTGGAGATAGACGAAAGTTTGATTCTGCACCCAATTGGAACAACCAGAAGGCTGGATCTTCTAAACAGAAGAACCAAGACAAGGGTAAGGGTAAACAACCCAAACCTCAGGAACCTTCTAAAACTGTTACAACAGGTGATGCGAATCAAGGGGGAGATAAAAAGAAGAAAACTCGTCGCAGTAAGAAGAAGAAGGGTTCCAAAAAAGGTGCTGCTAATTTAGCTAATCCAGAAGTAGAAGCTGATTCAGATTCTGATGATGATGCTCCTTTAATGGTGACCGCTTTTATGGCAAATCCTTTTATAAATGCCACATTAGATCCAATCGAAATCAGTGACACTGACGATCTACCAGAGACATGTGAGCAACCCATTTATGAACTTCTTCCCTATCATAACTTTCTGATTGTTCGATCAGACTGCTTTATAGACGAGAATAATGATTCTTCTTTGAAGGAAAGAGTAAAGCGGAACTTAGCTAAACAGGTCAGACCGCAAACGATTTCGGGTTACTTCATTCTTACTCATTATGAGAGACTCATGATCAATGAACTCGCACAGGAGACAGTTGATTTTGAGAGCTTTCTCAGAGTAGAAGCTCGTCATCAAATGACCCGTAAGCTAGCCGAAATTTGGGATTACACATACAATTCTGATGGCACTCATACAGAACCTTATCTTCGAGCAAAAGAGGATCTCAATGGTGACGAAGACATGACAAACCAATGGTTTGATCATGAAGGAACTATCCGTCCCATTCAGAAACAAATCGAGGAAGAGGTCGAGTATTTTTGCCGTTATATCATGAATAAAGCTTTGGCTGATATGCGCAACCATAAATGGATTCCACAGCAGTTTAAAAAACGTGAGCCAGTCCCTTCAAAGCCTCCTTCCTTGATTGAGAGAGCTTACTGGCCTACTCCTGCTCAATCTGTTATGCGCACAAATGGTGTTACAATTAACACTCAATTTCATGATACATCACTATATCCCGATTTCATTCGCACTCTACCTTTTAATCATACTAAAGCGTCATCGTCGTCTTCAAGTAGAAAGCGAAAGGCTGTTCGAGGTTCGTCTTCTTCTGAATCATCAGATTCTACATCTTCGGATCATAGCGAAGAAAGTTCCTTTAAATATATTCCTCCGAGTGTTGCATTCAAAATGTGGCAAGACAGAATGTCTCACATGTTCACAGATCCAATCCTCGAGAATATGAAAAGAGAACCTGATGAATCTGGAAACACTTCGAAGAAACCTCGCTATGATGCACCTTTAGAAGAAGAAGCTGGTCCCTCATCTCTGGCAGATGCGATAAATGTTTCCATTTCGTCTGGATACCTTGCCGATGATGATGGTGTCAGTCTTGGTTCAGAATCAGATGTGGAAATTTATATTGATGGAGACGAAACTATGGCTTTCTGGCAAGTATTTCACACTTCTAATAAAAATAGTGCACTCATACAATTGCCTCAGATCTCAATGTCGTCGGACTATTGTGAATCTCATACAGCCCTAGCGGCTATAGACAATTGTACTATTATTACAAATGATGTGCCTGTATTTATTTGTGAACAAAGTTTTGTTGCTCGTGCACATTGCTCAACGTGTGAAAAGTATCCTTTGAATAGTATTTGTAAGAGTAAGATCACTGATGAAATAACCTATTGGGTTTCAGATTCGGGTGCATCGACTCATATTACAAACAATTTGATGGATTTTGCTCAGTACCATAAGTTACCCAATCCAATTCCACTTCAGATTGCTGATAAAAGATCTGAAACTTACCTTGAAGGTGTTGGAACTGTGTTTATTGAACACATCAATGAAGAAGGAGTCAAACATACTATAAAACTATACCCAGTGTTTTATCAACCAACTTGCACACATCGTTTGTTGTCTCGAGGATGTATTCTTCGTGAAGGATACTATGAAATCTCACGAGATGGCAAGTCCGAGTTTCGGAAAGAAGTAGATCAAAGTCTTCTGATGACATTATTACCAATGCATCGGAAAGACAATTTGCATTGGCTCAAATCGAAGATAATCATTCCTGAGTCAGCAAATCTATCATCTACTCCTACTGATTATGACATCGTGCATAACCGCTATGGACATGCTGGAAAGGCAGTGGAAAGTCATATCATTAAGAATACTAAAGGCTTAAAACCATTTAAAGTACCTAAACATAGTGTATGTCGAGGCTGTGCTTAGGCAAGACTCCATCGAAATCTTATCCTTTGTCAGAAAAGCGAGCTACAGAAGTATTAGAACTTGTGCATACAGATGTGAAACAACAACCATCTATATCATATCACAAGTACGAGTATTTCGTTGTCTTTCTTGATGACTTTAGTTCTTTCCCTGTAACCTTCCTTTTAGTAAGGAAATCTGATGTCTTTAAGTCTTTTAAAATGTACGTTGCCTGGGCAGAACAGTCTACTGGCAAAAAACTAAAGACTTTACGATCAGATTTGGGAACAGAGTTTATGAACGAAGATTTTGACAACTTCCTTGCTGAAAAAGGCATTATAAGACAAATGTCAGCCTCCATACATACATCAACAGAATGGTCGTGCTGAGAGAATAATTAGAACACTCAATGAGAAGTCAGAAGCCATGCGCCATCATGCAAATGGACCTCCTTCTTGGTGGGAATTTTCTCTTGCCACAGCTACTTTTGTAGCATGTCGCACACCAACAAAACGACTCAAATGGAAGACTCCTTTTGAATTGTGGTACAAAAAGAAACCAGATGTATCTTATTTCCGTTCTTGGGGATGTGCTGCATATGTATTCATCCCAGAAAAGAAAAGAGTAAATAAACTCTCCCCAAAATCAGAATTAATGATCTTTGTTGGTTACGAAAAAGGTTCTAAAGCCTGGTTATTCATGAGACGTGACAATTCACTCTTTGTTAGTCCACAAGCACTCTTCATAGAGAAATGGTTTCCACGAGTCTTATCATCCGAAACAGAAGAAAGCGACAAATCCACCAAACCTGTCCAACCTTCTGAATTAATGCGCAGTTTGCACAAACAGGGTACAAATAATCTCCCACCTGACCCTGTAGTACCCCTCGATTTAGATGACCTGTTCCAAGATCATTTTGATGATCAGGGTCCACCACCCGATGAAGGTAATGGTGATCATCAAATTATTGATGATGGAAATGGTTCGGATGCTAGTTCCGAAGACCATGATCCTGGTGCACACCAACCTTCTGATCCAAATGACTCCGAAACAGAATCTACACAATCTCGTGAACCGACTCCACCACCTGCACCAGAACCACCTGCTCAAGTACCTGCTGATCCTGTACCTGTACAAGGTCCTCAACCAGTTAATCCACGCAATGTTGATTTAACTACTGGTAGATTTATAAATAGAGAACCTAATCCAAATCAGACTAGATCTTCAGATCGTCAATCTAGACCAAATTGGAGAATTACAGATCCGAACATGCAACACAGTAGAGACATACCACGTGGTGGATGGACTAGAGTAACTCCGAGAGTAACTCGTTCTCAATCTCGTGCTACTGGTTCGCAAACTGTAACAGATCCAACTCCATCTACTTCTCAAGTCAGAGAAGAAAGTGACAATGAAGATCAATCTGAAACAGAACCAGGACCTAGTGGAGAAATTGCGGAGTTTCTTGAACAAGATGTTTTAGAACAACGTGTTCAACAAGGGGGAGTATGGTTACAAAATTATCTCTTATCACAGGCGTTTGTAGATAATAAACAAGGAAGTTTCCTCTGCGACACCTCTGTTTATTCACAATACTCCTATTGCTTTAGTGGATGAATATCCATATTATCATGATACCAATAGAGATCCAGATCCAAAAAATAAAAGAGATAAAATTACAAAAGATCTGATAGACTATTGGGAAACAAGACCTTCGTGCAGCACTGGACATCAACCAATGATTTCAGGAACGCTCCAAAGGATCTTAAAAAGCAATGGGAAGAAGCTTGTCAGTATGAGATTGATCAATTGAAAAAACGAAATGTCTTTGAATTGGTAGATCTTCTCAAAGGTTGTAAACCAGTCAGATGTCGTTGGGTATTCAATATTAAATCAAACAAAACAAAACGTGCACGACTCGTTGCAAAGGGTTTTTCCCAGACAGAAGGAATTGATTATAACAATGTATTCAGTCCAGTAGTCTGCTTCGAAACGGTTAGACTGTTACTTGCCATTGCTGCTATAGAGAATTGGGAGATCAAGGCACTAGACGTCAAAAGTGCTTTTCTCTATGGACTTCTTGACGAAGAAATCTATATGACGCAGCCTGATGGCTTTGTTAGTCAGGACAGAAGCAAGGTTTGGAGGTTACGCAAGGCACTTTATGGTCTGAAACAAGCAAGCTTAGCCTGGTGGACTGAATGCACAAAGTATATGCAATCTTTAGGCTTTAAGCCCTTACATTCAGATGCTGGCGTATATATTTACTGTATGAATGGCAAAACCATAATAGCCATCATATATGTAGATGATGCGTTATGGATGGGTTCAGATCTGAAATTATTAAACAGATTAATGAATCAATTCATGGATAAATGGGAATCTCATGATCTCGGAGATGCAAAAGAATTTTTAGGCATGCGCATAAAACGTGATTGAAAGAAGAGTATTCTTACTCTCGATCAAGAAGACTATTTGAATAAAGTCATCAAACGTTTTGGTGCTGAGAATATGAAGCACACAACGACGCCTATGCCACAGTCATATATTCCTTTAGCACACGATGGAAATGTTGATACCAAAGTTAGAACTTTGTTCCAACAAGTGATTGGCTCAATTCTTTATCTTATGCTTGGTACTCAACCTGATATAGCTTTTGCTGTTATCAAACTATCAACATACTCAGCAAATCCCTTGCCAGACCATCTGAAGAAAGCTATGTACATCATAAGATACTTGCTTTCTACGAAACATTATAGACTCATCTATGATGGATCTAAATCTAGTGGTCTTATAGGTTTTTGTGATAGTGACTGGGCACAAGATAGAGATAATCGTCATTCACAGACTGGCTTTATATTTGAACTTGCACAGGGCTCAATCTGCTGGTCAAGTCGAAAACAAAAAACTGTTGCATTGTCCTCCACTGAAGCTGAGTAGATGGCACTTTGTGAATGTGCGAAACAGGCTCTATGGATTCAAACTCTATTAAAAGAAATCAGTTTTAAATTGAGTCATGTTCCTATTGTTGGTGACAATCAAGGCTCAATCTTTATTAGTCAAAATCCTATCACTGAATCAAGATTGAAGCATATTGATATACGTTATCATTTTATACGAGAACTGATTCAGGAGTCTAAAAAGATCCAACTCTATTTTACTCCTGGAAACGAAAATCGTGCAGACCTTCTAACGAAGAATCTTGGGCACATTAAGTTTCTTAAATTCCGAAATGAGTTAGGACTATTCTTTGATTCTTAAATATACTTATGGGTTGAAAACAACTGTCAAGATTTTCAGAGTGGATACTATTCGCATTCCATTATGTTTATATTCATACAAGAATCATTTAATCCTTGATGTGCACTTACAATGCTGCACTTAAGTCCGCATCTAAAGCGAGGGGAAGTGTTGAAATATATACCTTCCATGTATAGTAACTATGATTCTATATGGAGCTATTATGAAACTTCTACGTAGCTATAAGTATGCTAGTCCTCCAGGACATTCTCCGGACATTACTCTTATCTTCTATTATGTAGTGATATCTCTGTAGATAGCAATATGGCCAATGGCAATATCCTCTTAGTCTCTAGGTATTTCCATGGACAATGTAGATATTAGTAATTACATGCTCTTTATCTAGTATAAAAGCTCTCTGTAAAGTTGTAGATACTACAGAACAATATCCAGTTCTATCTGCTCTACAAGCAACTTGTATCTAAGCTCTACTAGCTTTCTACTCAGCCCTCTATTTGGTGAGCTCTACTGACTGGTCACCCTACGCTGAATATTTGCTGCTTCATTACCTCTATTTCTCTATGTCCATGACGCGTATGTATGTATCTTGACACGACATTATGATGGTAAGAATTAGAGAAGCAGAGAGCTGACAGTGACATGCACACGTCCGTGAAACATCAGTCAAGGGTAATCCCTGGGACACTGTGGACTTAACGTGTGACATATGTATTAATCACGTTATTGGTCCCGCTCATGCAAGGCAACTTCCTTACTTTACGTGCATTGTGCGTCATCAAATTTGTAAGTCCTTCTCGTCTCTTCTTCTACTTTCATGGTCATCGTTTGCAGTGACTCCGCATGTACAGCGTTTGAGTCAGTATATAGTAGTACCATTGTTGAAGTGCCTCAAGTCACCTTCGTCATGTTTACTTAAACTTTTACCTGCGTTTTTGATGCTACGATTACAGTACGAAATGGTTACAGTGTCCTTTGTTTCGCACACATTTCTTATAGCGACAGAATAGTACGTCATGCACCATACGACATCTGTTTCTTTTAAGTGCATCATGCTGCATAAAAATTTGCATTTCTTTAAAAGTGTCGCTATATAGGCCAATACATCTACTCGTCTACTCTACCTCCTCCAACAAACTATTGTTTACATTCCTGTCATTTACTTTTTCTCCCTCCGTGTATTTCAATCTCTTTGGTACTTGTTCGTCTTGTTCATCATCATCCCTATACCGTAACATAGGTCTGAATACTTTGCTCTGACGGTCGGTTAATACGCGGAGAGTAAACGTACTATATATATACTCACTGTATGTGCTGGTCCTATTAAAGTTATACCTCGCATTATATTGACAAGTTTATAGCGTCTCTCTTTGACGGGCCACACCACAAAGGAGAACATGACTTCGACCGGCTGGCCTTCTACGAAGTCTCTTGGCAACAACGAAGTGTAACTTGGAGCGAGAAAAGGAAAAGGAAAACAAAAATTTTGCAAATAAAGAAAAAAAGTAAGTGCTTGTTGGCGTGTATTATTCATTGTCCACTCACATTGCCTTCTCACCGTTCACTTCTCTCCTTCTGTACTTCACTTGGTTGTCTGCAGTGTGAACGTATTGCTGGCCAGCGTGTTTGGTCATGATCCTGAATGTGTCCACATTTTTGGGCAGCAGTAAAGGCGTCGTGTTTGATGCATCTCGAACATTGAGGAACATCCAGTTGCTGAAATCTATCACCATGGCGCTGCTGTGAGGTTCCGTCCAAGTCCATTGGTCTAACGAGTCATCGGGAAAGTGGGGATTGAAAAGGCTAGACAGTTCTTTCATAACCTCAATATTGCTCTCAAAGGTAGGAGAGCCATATCCTGTAACACTGATGTGCTGACGGAGTTTTTTGGTTTCCTTTAGTTTGCTGTTTCTGGACGATCAGTATAGGGAATACTGGTGAAGGAAGCCGGTCAGGCCAAAACACTAAAATTTTATAAAAGTTGTACAAAAATGCATGGATATAAGCACCAGCATACTTTTGTAAAAACGGTGTATCAACCACCAGGCCGTGGCTTTTTTAACAACCCACTATGGCTCCTATGGCGCGGAATGGCCTAGGGCAGTGTCCTACCATTTTGGGTGTGGTACGTCTAGCTGGGAGGTCTGGGTAATTCGGATATAACCGTATTCTCGACGCGCGGCCTCAGTCTGCCGTATTCTCGACGCGTGACCTTATTCGGACTATTTGGTCTCTTTCGGATTACATCGGAAATATGCCTACCGGTATCCCGGTATCCCAAACCGGAAAAATACCATCTTAGGCGTAGCTCGGCACCAGCGCTGGCTCGGGTTATTCGACGCTTGTGCGTGGGAACTCCTTTCGCGCCCGCCGTCGCTGCTATATCGTATTTTGCCCTACTACTGTACTGTTACAAAAATTACACTAGTACATCCATAAGTAATGGTACATAAGTTGAAGTGAGCTTACTGTTGGGTCTGCGAAATGTTGCAGGCTCGGGTTATTCAGAAAGCGCTTGGGCTCGGGCTAATCCGTGCGTGGGAATATCTCCGCCTCCTTGCGCGTGCGCCATTGCTGCTATATATATTGCCCTACACTACTGTATTATTATAAAAATTACATTAGTACATATGTAAGTAATGGTAGATACTGAGATTGCTGTTGGATCTGCCAAAAGGATGCTGTGGGCAGGGGGCACCACACCCTGGGAATATTTCTGCCCTGCTTGGGCACCCGCTGATACATTATTGGACCCATAAAGGGAACATTGTTGTACCCATGAGTCTTTAGAGCGAAGTGGACAACGAGTGGTGGCCAAGAGTTGTGCTGGCAGTTTGCTAGCGGTTGACGCGTTCATTACATTCCAATTGCGGAATAAATGTTACGAGGCCTCTTAAAGGCCGAGTTAACTTATGTCGACCTCGAAAATTTTACCACGACCTCAAACTCCCACCCCTTTTCGTTGCCACAGCCGGTCTTTGCCCTTCCCGACAACCAGAATGTCCTCACTCAGTCTGGACCAGATCCAAGGACCGCGACTGTTGACGTCGATAACCACGACGTCATGCCGGCATGTCAAATCGGTCTGCTTAACACCCTTCTTGAAGTTCTTCCCTCCCACTTCCACCGATGTTCCCTCCCTTCTGCAATCTCCATTTGGAATACTTCCTGTTAACTGAAAATCATGGGATAGGGATGTCTTTTCAGATCTATTACTAGGATTGGCATCGAAGAAGGTAAGATTTACAGTGGTGTATTATAACCTTCCTTCCTTTACACATCGTCCTGATCCAACCGATAGCATCGCAAGTACAATAAGTATACAAAGCCTTACCAGTGACTTATTCATATCCTGGATCTTCGCACTTTGCGACTAAAATATCCTCTTCAGCGTCCTTCTTTCAACATCTGTCTGCGATTGATATCATCCTTCTACCTCTGCAGAGCCTACAGCAGTCTCGTGCCCCACTTGATCTTGCCAAAAATGGCATCAGCACGGGCATCAATACTCGTAGAACTCAAGCTGTGTTGATGTGATCTCTTCGAGTCCCTTTTATACCTACTACAATACATTCTAGAATATTCTACTTCTACAACTATGTATGAGTAAGTATCTACGAGTATGAGTAAGATAGCTCCAAGAGGTGAGTAAGATATTACTGAGCGCTTGAAGAGTCACTCATGGAATAGTGTCAAAGACACCAGGAAGTTCAACACAGTTCACCTGCATAACCTGAGAAATTAGACTACGTGAAAGGGCCTCGTAACTTGCCATGCGAAGCGATGGCCCTTTGCCCCAGTCGAATTAACGTCGAACACAGGTCAAACCCTTTATGGCATATTCCCACGCTTTTCCTGGGCGCTTATTCCACCATCTCGGTCTTTACTTCGCTTCGCGTTGAAACAATAGAGAATATTTCACCTCGGAGAGGTTCGGAATAGGGTCTAGATATGTATTTGTAGCTTGAGAATATTTCTTGTGGCCATTCTTTGAGTGATACGCAATATCTTTGCATGTTGATACATATCTGTCATAAAATGGTCAATCTGGGACGTTCATCTTGGATTAGAGGTATCATGTAGTGCTTTGAAAATCACCAAAAATTGGCAAAACGTGCTGAATAACAGTTAAAGCAGTAATCTAAAGGTATCCAGTCATAAAACAGCTGTCTGAAAATGGTAGAGCCTTAAAAGCCACCTTGGTTAAAAAAGTGATCATCCAAAGACTCAAACGCATACATCACTTGTTAGACCCCCTGGCATATAGTGACACCTGGCACCAATACCTACCGCTGAGTCTTCATACATGTAAAATCCTTATCTTTGACCTCTGGGTGCTATTTAAAATCATTCATCAAGTCAGAACGTGTCATACCTGCGAATGATCACTGAATTAGCGTCAAACTGTGCATATAGCAACTTGGCGCAGTTGTTTTCTGGGTCCGGAAAGCAACCTACAAGGAATTTTATGCACACTTAATACATCTAAAATGAGCTGGTATGGACTGTACATGCCCAAGAATTTACAATGATGGTTATTCTTTCAGCCACAATTGTTGCTGATCAAGTGCAGATTGTCATTTAGTACCCAACAATGCGTAGGAAGAGAAGATAATACGATTTCTTCACTTAAGAGTGTTCTGAACAACTCATCAATCGATTGTGCTCTGGTATAGGTGTACAAATTGGGGGCACATAAGGACCAGAGCGCATGCCCGACCCTGATCCCCGTAAAAACCGGCACTACAGAATATGCCGATAAATCCGAGTCGAGACTCTCGACTGACCCAAGTAAGCGCTGCAAGGATTTGAGAGTGAAAGGTGAGGAGGGTAAAGGGAACGGATTTCCAGGGACTGAGCATTTCCCAAAGAGATCTATGCGTGTTTCTGTATATTTACCTACTTGGGTGCTGGCCCATTGCATCCATATGTTGTGTTCATCATTATAAATATGCATCATAGCACTGTATGTAGTATGTAGGAAGGGAGATATTCCCAGGGTGCAGCCCCTAATAGCATGCACCGATCGTGAATAGCCCAGTTTTTGGAAAGCCCGATGACAATTTAAATTTTTATCTATGGACCACTACACTACAGTGTACTAATATGATTGGGATACATGTAGCTACATGTACCAGGCGCAATATCCCTGTGTGCCCAAGCAGGGCGGGAATATTCCCAGGGGATCGGGTACGTGCCCGAGCCCAAGAATTTTCCAAATAACCCAAGCCCAGAGTGTTTTCTGAAAATCCCGACGGCAGGTGAGTACTGTGGGAAGGCATTTTCCGAAGTATAGACCAGAGACTATCGATCTTCAGTACAAACGAGGAGGAGGTTCAAGATGGTACATGCTTCACGCTCTCGGAATGGTGTCTTTAATGTGACTGGCATATAGCGCTCCGTATCGCGTGCTCATCATTATCAGGAAGAGTCGGTTTTGCTGCAGGAAGAGATGAGAAGCATAATTGTCACCATGGGGTATGAGGACGAGCAGTGGTTGGAACTTGCTAAATGGGTGGGGAGTTTATAGAAGGAAGGACGACGTATGCTCACTATTAGATGTCGGTTCACGTGGCGAAATAACTCTCCATCCCAAAGAAGTTCTTGATGGGAGAAGGTGCTATCTTATTTCAGAATGCCCAGGTATGTATGGACAGTCTGGCGCAGGTTTTAGAGTCAGTGGTACTATCTTGTCTTGTCTTATCTCATGCATTAGTCAGTCGTTGCTTGTTTCGAGTATCTTATCTTGTGTATTAGTAAGTCAGTGCTGCCATGCCGAGCTGGGGCCGTGACTAGACCTCCAGACTAGTCGCATGGACACAGAGACTGCGTTGAGCAACGTTGAGTCAGCAAATTCGCTGTGTTTAGCCATGGGTCAGTGTAGTGAGGTTTTATAAAAGCGGCCATGGCTACAAACATGAATTTTACAAAAGTATAAATAGTGGTTGATCCATCGTTTTTATACAATACCTGTGTCATAGGGTGAGCCGGTTAGTGCTGCTTACTTCAAAATAGGAAAGGGGGCAAACCCCTGTTGATATGATGCCTTGAACACGAAAAACAATATCTGCGGGTTTTTTGCCAAGTGTCCTGTCTTTGTCTGTGTTATAGTGCATACTCCAGGAACGCGGGTGCTCTATCTCGTCGAAGATACTCTGGTCATGTCCATTGCCTATGTTGGTATATGGTGAGCTTCGCGAGGAGCACCTGTAATTTTATGAATACTCACATTGTTGAAGGTGGATAGTTGAGCCGATACAGGACCAATTTTGACTGCTTCCTCAATTGCGGCCTCAACTCTGCAAGCTATATGGTGTGAGTATATACAAGTATAGTGTAAGTGTAAGTAGTACTAAGTAGTGTAAGTAATACCTTCTCACTGTTAAAGAGTGTAAGTAGTCTCAAGAGTGTAACACTTTCATGTACAGCCGTTCCGGGCCCCGCTACCCCTTCGGGCCATTATCCCAATAAGGCTACGGATCCCGCACCGTCGCTCATAGTCCCGCCTCCGTGTCAGCGCTATCCCGCCCTCAGGGACTGTGCCCGCTCCCTTTAGTCACTTTGGAGTGCACTGCATATAGACGCGTATCATTTTTTGTTCGATTCCGCTTCAAGGAGGCCGCCTTTTGCATTGCCTCCCGCACTTGGCCATGTAAAAATTCCCTGAAAAATACTGAACTTAAGCAGAGATTCTCTTCTTTACTCACTATCTGTTTGTATCAATAGACTCCCGAAGGCAGTATGTACCATGGCGAGCGCGGGGATGTATCCCAAATGGATGTGGCGGCGCTCGGACGTCTGGAGATAGCATTTGATGCGCCCCACTTATCTCCGGGAGGTGCTCCACTTACACTCTTTTGAGCTTCGTGCATCAAAACTACTTACACTATCCAAGTCACACTTACACTAAACTATGCAGGTTAAGCGAGGTGAGCAACTTACACTTACACTATTTCTGTCATTCCTCATATGGTGTGTGAACCATCAGTTTCTTGTCTCCAAGTCAAACGTTACTGTTGCTCACCATTTTCTTCCATCGTATTTGTTGAAAGACAGCGCACTGGTTTGTAAAGTGGTGTGCACTTCTTCAGAATGTCAATATGAAAGAGACCAGGGTTACCTGGTTTGTACAGTACGAACTGTGACGACATTATACCAGTAACATGGTTAGCCTGTGGCAGATCAAAAAATTGACAGTATCTGTTCCTTTGTCTCATCGTCGTTCGCTTCAATTGCTTAAGTTCTCTCTAGAACAGTCTGTTCCGGTTTGGATTGCATGGACGGTTTTGCAGTTCTGAAGCTACGCGGTGACGGTTTGACGGGAATTCAACGGTCAGCGTTTGCTTTGGTCCAGAACAATTGCGAGTCTAGCAAGCGATATGTCGTTCAGGTATGGTGGTCCAACACCATACCCTCTTTGACTTTTCACAACTGACTACAGTCCATTATTCCATGACGATATAGGACGATCCAATACAGGGATTTCATGTATGTGGCCACAGCACTACCACAAGCAACAGATTTCCATTAATTGCCATAATGGTAGATCTTTGGACCATTGACAGCGCCCATATAGTCGTTGACTGCTTCCTTCCCCTCAGGGTTCCTTCATGAGGACCGTCTTGTAGAAGTGATTGATTAAAATTTCATTGATCAGAATTTGTAGGTGGCTGGAGAGGTGGTTCCGCGCGGTTTACGCGTTCATGCCACCCAGAAAAGATCCAGCTCAAAATGCCCAATCTAGATCCCCTTCAAAACAAGGAAATCAGTGAGTCTCTTAATCTCTCTAACGTGCAATTGTCTTAACCATTTGTTGTTGTCCTTCAGATCTGTTGCACCTGATCAGAGTGAGTCTCTTATTAGCCTGGAAGCTTCTGTTGAAAACAGTACTCCACCTCTGCATACTCCTTCTCCTCAGAAGCCTCCAGTGACCCCGAAGTAACTGCGTTATCATGTTCTGAATGTACGACCATTAAATTTTACTCTTTCAGGTGCAATAGAACAGGTTTTCCTGTGAGCAGTCCCTGGACGCCTTCTCCCAATACAGTGGGTCAAAAAATTGTCCACATGTTTCGCATTTTTGGAAAGATTGCCAATTTAAGCAATACTGAGTAGAGATATTGAAATGTGGTCAGTGATGGGCAGAACGCCCTTGATAAGAGCTACAATAATCTGTTTTATTTGTCCTATTTGGCTCAAAACTCATGGAGATATGATTGATTTAAAATGGTATGTCATTTGGACAATTTTTTGAGTTGCCACTTCAAAATCAGTATTGTAACTATGTGATGTCTCATAGATGACATCATAAGTGGAGTTGTACAATGATGCAATGGCTACATCATAATGATATCATAGCTGCCAGCTGGACCATATATAAGGGCATCCAGTTGTTCTATAGCCCTCATCAAATCATGAGACCCATCACATCCACCCAGAAAGACAATATCCTCTCTCTCCTCCAAACTTCTGCTTCATCCAGGGAAATCTCTGCTAAAACTGGGGTATCCAAGTCAAAGATTGCTGCTCTGGCCAAAGAGATGTATCCTGACAAGGAGAACCATCAAGCAGGGCGTCCTAGAAAGCTGTCTACCACTGATGAACGTGCTGCTATCCAACAAATCAACACTGGCAAAGCTGAAAATGCTACAGAAGTGGCCAGAAACATCAATCCCCTCCTTGACCAACCTGTCTCCACCCAAACCATTCGAAATTCCCTTCTCAGGCATGATGTGGACACATCTAAAACGAAGAAGAAGCCCAAACTCACTGCAGCTCACAGGAAGGCTCGTTTAAACTTTGCACAGAAGTACAGAAACTGGACTGTGGATGACTGGAAAAGGGTTATTTGGTCAGATGAGACTAAAATCAATCGATATGGGTCAGATGGACAGCAGTATGTGTGGGGGAGGAAGGGTGAATCCTTGGGAGAGAGAAATGTGGTGGAAACAGTCAAATTTGGAGGAGGAAATATCATGGTGTGGGGATGTATGGGGTGGGAAGGAGTTGGAAACATGGCAGAGGTGGAGGGCAGGATGAATGCAGAGCAGTATGTGGACATTTTGGAGAACAACCTTCTGGAGAGCATGGATATTTTGGGTGTTGATCCAGAGGTGGCCATTTTTCAGCAAGACAATGATCCTAAACACAAGTCAAAACTGGCCACCAAGTGGTTTGAAGACAACAACATCCATTGCATGAGCTGGCCTGCTCAATCTCCTGACCTGAACCCCATTGAACACCTCTGGACAACCCTCAAACACAAGCTCAATGGATATGACACAGCACCCTCTGGAGTTTGGGAAATATGGGACAGAGCAGCTGAAAAGTGGGATGAAATCACAGAAGAAGATTGTCAGAAATTGATCAGGAGCATGCCTAGAAGGATTGAGGCTGTGTTGAAGGCCAAAGGAGGGCATACCAAGTACTGAGCTAGCACTTTCTGTATTTTCACTTGCATGTCAAAAAATTGTCCAAATGACATACCATTTTAAATCAGTCATATCTCCATGAGTTTTAAGCCAAATAAGACAAAACAGACAGAATATTGTAGCGTTTATCAAGGGCTTTCTGCCCATCACTGACCACATTTTAATATCTCTACTCAGTATTGCTTAAATTGGCAATCTTTCCAAAAATGCGAAACATGTGGACAATTTTTTGACCCACTGTAAGCCAACTGGGGGGTAGAGGCCAAGCTGTTTTACTATATTACATATAAAGGTCAATGTTGGGCATATATATAGGAACATGCAGGATCATCATTATAAGTAGCATTGTGGTGTTATATCCTCCTTCTGGTGATGAAGTGTTTCCATGCACCATGCCATCATTGAGCCAAACTGTGCCATCTTTTCTCACTACATGCACCACAAAATGGTTCTCGTTAACCCAGTAAATGGACAACTGAACCAGAAATAATAAACTGAGTGTGGCACTGTAAATGTTTCAGAGAGTGAAGTTGGGCCTTGTTGGAGTGTACAGCTTCAGAAATTGAAATAAGAGATGGAGAAGGGCGTCAACTCATCCATAGAAAGATGGGAAAGTACCCTATCCACCAATTCAGGGGACCTAGATGCAATGAGTACAATGACAACAGGTAGCCAAAAGGAGCACACAGCTCCCCAAAATCATACATAGTGATGGTTGACAACAACAAAGACAGGTGAGTGGCAAAGACACAGGTGAGGTATATCTTGTTCCAAAGTCAAATAAGACAAGAATTGGCCCATAATAAGGATATATTGAAGGTAAACTCCCCTGCTCTCACGTACCTTCCCCTCACTCACCCAAAACTCATATCTGTAGATCCAGAGAACCTCTTAGTATGGGGTTTCTTTCCCTGTTTTTCTGGAGTTTAATGAGGCCAGAAATGCCCCAGATAAAAAATAAATTGATGGTAAACTTCCCAGCACTCACATACCCTCCCCTCACCCACCCAAAAACTCATATCTCCATATCCAGAGCGTCTATGACTCCATGTTTTCTTTCCCTCTTATTCTGAGGTTAAATGAGGCCAGAATTGCCCCTGAACAAAAATATATTGATGGTAAACTCCTTCACTCTCACATACCTTCCCCTCACCCACCCAAAAACTCATAGCTCCACATCCAGAGCACCTATAACTCCAGGGTCTCTTTCCCCCTTATTCTGAGGTTAAATTAGGCCAGAATTTCCCCAGAACAAAAATATATGAATGGTAAACTTCCCCCTCACCCACCCACAACTCATATCCATAGATCCAGAGTACCTCTCAGTATGGGGGTTGTTTCCCTATTTTTCTGGAGTGAAATGAGGCAAGAATTGGCCCAGACCAAACATATATTGATGGTAAACTACCCTACCTATTATTGTGGGCTTTCTTTCCTTCTCAATCTGGAGTTAAAGGAAGCCATAATTGGCTCAGACCAAAAATGTATCAATGGTAAACTTCCCTTTAATTGCATACCCCCCCTCACCCCTGCAAACTTTTATTTCCCATCCAAAATAGCCCCTTAAAATGAATTCATAATAAACTTCTCTGCACTTACATATCTTACCCCCCATAAACCAAACCCACATCTCCATAATCCTTGATGATGTTGAACAAAAGGTAATGAACATATATTGATTGTACAACTAGATATGGACCTGTATGTATGCAGTTTAACAGTTGTCCTGTGGTGTAATGGTTTTGTGCTGTGCCAAAGTCTGTGTCAATTATGTTTGGCTGGCGCGAGTTCAATCCTCGCACTGGCACGCTTTTTAGGGATACGCAATCACTTACTGTAAGCAAATAGATCACATGAATTTTTCAGCTCAATATAGTGATAAGTTCCCACGGATCACAGATCCGCGTTTGAATGCGCAAAAATTTGGGTGGGTGGACATCAAAAAATAACGATTACTATAAATAGTAATCGTAACCAGGTACGTATCAATTACTATTCGTCTCAGCTTATGTGGCTCACACGTGTGTATTCGTCAGGTCGTCCCCTCGTAAGTCTGTCGGTGGTGCAGCGTCTACCCCGTATGTCTTCTCTGCGGTTTCATCACGTCGTTTCATTGAATCATAGTCACACATTAGTCGAAAACGAGGTCAACGGTCTTCTGGTGAAGTCAATATTCAGTGCGTGTTGTGGTGGCATTTGTCTTCCGTTGAGTTCATGTGTTTGTTTAGTGCATCTAATGCAAGTCCTACGAAACAAGTGAGGACCACTGTAGAGTGAGTGCCGGTCTTCTATTGCTTCGTCCTCCCTGTTTGACCGTTTCTATTCCGATTACTATTTATTCCAGTATTGCTTCTAGTGATGGCGAGGAAGACGCAACGGAACCTGAATCGGACGACTTTCGTGATGAAGAAAGCGTCCACGATGACGAGGAGTATGACTCTGCTGCAGGAGCCACTGACGAGGGCGAAGAAGATGGAAGTGCCGCAGATGACAACGATGAGGTCAATGAAGGAGCAGAACAAGATGAAGACGAAGATCTTGATGACAACCTAGACAGGTGATATCTACACATCAATATTCGTATGGCGTGTTTGAGCATTGCATCTATGCCTTGTTTTTCTAGCGCGTCTACTGGTTCAACACCTGCTATCATGTTTCAAGAACACGTAAACAAGTCTTTTCTTTGTGGATTGTTTTTTTATTTATTTTTCTTTATAACTTTTTGTATTTGTTGCTCATTGCCTTTACATTTACAGGATCAATAACGATTACGCCAAGAAAGAAGCCGATAAAAAAGCCACAAACATCGAAGGCACTAATAAGTCACACACCATCGGGGAGGTAAAGCACACTTGTAAGAGCCCAGGGGACAGGAGCTTGTGAGTCACTCGGCGTTGTGTTTATTGCCTTACAATCCTCACTCTTCTTTCTTCTCTCTCTAGAGCCGATGCTATAAGATGGTATGGAGATGGTCATCACTCCTTCACTTATGACCCCCCAAGGGTGCCGTGCGAGGTGATGAAGGATTTGTTCAAGATTCCTGGTCTCGACATGGCTGGTCTCTATGACAATTGTGACCCTTTGAGAGTGTGAGTTCTGCTTGGACTGATGAGTCGACAGTTCACTCATGTTAAGCTTTAATCTCCAACCTGTCGATGCCGGCTCATTGAAATGGGAGAACATCAAGGATGTCCTCTATAAGGATAGGGTCTTGTCGTGCATATCCACGTATTATTTAGTGGCTTACAGTGTCTAATTATCTCCTCAACAGACTGGTTGTAGATTTCTCAAGTTCGACAGTTGGCGCTCGTTCTGTAACCCTGCAAGATGCCACGTCCTGTCGTTTGACTGGGGTTCTCAGCGTCTTCTGTTGGGAATGAACATAGAGTTCCTCCAGGCCGCTATGTTCAAGAGTCTCAACGACAATCGTGGTCCACCGCATATTATGCTTAGCATTGGTTCTGTACGTATCCCATTGTCAGTTTACTACCTCTGATATATATATTCTTACTCGTTAGGTTATCACGTCTTCTCTTGTTCAACCAGAGCAGATTGGCTCGTACGCTTTGAATGAGAAGGCGATACGATCCATCGTATTGTCCCATTTACAATCAGAGTTTGAATATACCGCCTCTGTCATCAGTAATACGCTAGAAGAAACTTCATATATTGGCCCTACTGTGTATCGCGACGTGGAATGGGAAGGAAAGTCCGGCCCAGTGGGAGGTGTTCAGTACAGTACCCACATTTGCCCTTGTAAGTGCTAGAACTCTTTGTATTTCACGTGCTGATCTCTTTCTCTTGTTAGTCAAGGGTAACGATGTACAACGACCACTGATGGCGGAGCAGCTAAAGGTATTGAATGACGCTATCACCTGTGTTTTAACCTTTTTAACTATTTTGAACGGCTTGCTTTGCAGAAATTTGACAAAGCTTATAGTACAAACGTCCCTGGGAAGAGTTCCTCAAGTCGCAAATCTTCCAACACTAACAAAGCTGTAAGCAAACCGTATAATACGACACGTTGTCTAGTTTAACTTTTTTTCTTTTATTTTGTTCAGCAAGCAACGTCTCCTTATACCTTCAAAGATCCCCAAGAACTTCAAATACAACATACTGGGGAAAGATGCCATTGCTTCGCATGGCAAATTACGAGGCCTAAGATAATATGACCAAAAAAGGTCATCGCTACTAAGGAATAGGCAACATACTGAATCCGTCCCTCCAAACTCAGCTTCCAGTATACTGTAGTGATCTTCGCATACCTTCCGATCTCTCCCAAATCCATAGACGCATCACTAAACAGAAATAGAAAGGATGATGGGCATATGAAGGAATAAATGAATAGGGAGGAGGAATAATCCATGTCCAGCGAAGCTGGCAAACCCGATTACTATTTTTTCTATCTCATTCTAATTTATCATGCACGCTAATCATCCTTTTCCTAACTCTATCACAGGCCATCTCTAACCAGACAACCAGAGCCCAACCAAACCATGAAACCCATCCAAAACTCCAATTACAATGAAAATTGATGAAAAAGGGAAGATGAGAAGAACTACGCCCACTTCGTTTCTGAGAGAGAGCGTTAATGGCATCATCTGCAGCATGACGTCATGGTCTTCAACGTCAACGGTCCTTGGACCCGGTCCAGACCGAGTCTAGACTTTTCAGTTGTCGGGAAGGGTAGAGACCGGCCTAGGGGTGGGAGACTGAACCCGTGGAAAATTTTTCGAGGTCGACCTAAGTTAACTCAGCCTAAAGGCCTCGTAACTTCTGGGTTCCGCAAAACCTCCATCGACATCAACGAAACTGATACGTATTCGTCGTCTACTGCAACTGCGGTTTTATAGCTGTGATACTAACGTCCACACACAGTACCTATCTTCGATCTCGCTCTGAAACCAGGTCGTCAAGCATTCAAGCTCCCTGACGATCTCTAAAATATTAACGCATGGCCATTATGGCCTGCGGCGGAACCCCATCGAGATACGATTGTTTTAGTCACTTACATGGTCACCAGATATCATAACCAGGAGAACCCCTCTTCTTGGAGTGTTACGTTCAACTTGCTCTGGGTCAGGGTTCTTGCCGGTAACCGAAACCCAAAATGGTGCATATTTGGTTTTGCTCTCGCTATTTGCCACGAGTCGTTGATGCCAGTCAGTGTTTTCGACAGTCTGATATTTCCGGACACCCCACAGTCTGAGTGTGAACTCGGTGAAGATGAGCACTATGCCGACGACAAAGGAGAAGGTCCCTCTACGCTGAAACATTCCTCGTCTAAAACTACCACAAAAGAAACGTAGTTCGCCGAAGAAAGACTTGAAGGGTAAAACGAAGGCCTGACATACTGGCCATTTCTGTCTACTGATTGTTGACCATTTAATGTATCTATTAGTTGTAGCGTGGCTACATTTGTTCACCCTATACTCACTGATACCGTCGTTACTTGCTGAAATTAACAAACTTATACTGTTTGCTATTAACTTAATAAATTAGTCATTCGCTCAGTCGTCACGTCGCATATATGTATGTTTGCACTGCTCTGGTGTCGTGTATTTATTATCTATCTTGTCGAATCTCTCCAAATTGATCTATATATTAGCTCCAAGACCGCTCTGTATTTGATTGAGACTATTGATGCATCAGCGGGAGTGGAGGCGACGTCATACAATTGTTGATATTTGTTTGCGCAATGTTGAATTACTTACGCGTTGTTACCTCCGTTTCTCTTCCATCAACCACTACCATGACTCGTCTGGGTCTCATTGTGTCCTCTCTCATAGCTGCATTATGTGTGCTTTTCGTCTCATCTTCGTCGTTTCCACAAAAACATTGTATGCTTTGCGATACGCGCTCCTTGGACTGCGTATTGCAAAAGGATGCTGAATCCACTATGTACTGCCATCCTATGCATATTGTTGTGTCCTTGTCAGAGAGCACATCAGTTGTGTATGATTATCCTAGCCCTTGGTGCATCCTAAAAAACAGCAGCCCTCAGTGCCATAATTCTACTGAATTAGAAAGAAGCCCATGGTGCCTTACATCTTTACATAGTGTCATGACCTCGTCACATAGCACGGCGCTTGTGTATGATTATTATAGCCCTTGGTGCTTCCTAAAAAACAGTAGCCCTCAGTGTGATAAATCTAGTGAATCAGAAAGAAGCCCATGCCACATTAAACCTTCACAATCAGACAGAATTTTGAAGAAACAGAAGTTAATTAAGCACTTGTTGATTTTCAGAACCAATAATACATACCTCGTGTCTGCTTTACTGTATATACTTGCCAGTGGACAAGTACAATTAAATACATTGTATTTGCTTTTTCTTCAATGTGTTCAAAATCAGATCACTAAGTCTGAATTCTACACACGCTTAACTTCCTTGCAAAGCATGCATATATTTCCATATCCAATCCTTATGTACTTTAATTGCATTAATTATGTGGGAGGTTACCAGTGTGACACTATAAAAGTCTCGGCATATTGCAGAGTGTGTGTTGCATTTGACGATACACATCACTCTAAAACTGTTACTGGTGGTGGAAGTTCAACATTTTTCTTCAAGAAACTGTCCCCATATTGTAAAGAGGGGGTAACACCATATAGCAAGTCGATTAAGTTTAGAGTTCATAGAGCACATATAAAAGACTTGTTGACTCATCAAGACTTACAATCATTTCTCGTATGTACGATACCTTTACATGATCCAGTTTTGAGAGAAATGCCTGCAGTGGTTCTCACATAGCTAACTTGCATGGAATATTTATATCAAAACATAACGTCAAACACAGTGTCAAGGACATTGTCATCTCAGATGAAAATCTCAACTCCTATGAGGAAGAAGCTGTACCTGTTGCTTATGAATATCATCAACAGGATTTTAACAAAGATGCATTAACGTCTGCTATTAATGAGGATATAGAGGATGAAGGAAAAGAAACAGGTCCTTGCCCAGTAAGTGTTCATGGGCTTACAGGAGAAGAATTTGGAAATATGACATCACATGAAATGCATGCCGTGGCACTGAAACACCTGAAGGAGAACAAGAAGAACATTTTATTTGTAACACATGATGATAAACCTGTGCCAACTTTTCACAATCCTTCACTTTTTCCAATGATGTATCCTCATCTGTTTCCTTATGGCCTGGGTGGTATAAACAACTCTATGCAGACTTCAAAAATGGGTCAGACAGCTCGATTCTACCCTATGTACTATGATAAACGTTTCCAATTTGAGCCAAGCTTTTCTATTATTGCTTTCAATGTTGAGCAGATGAAGCAAAGCAATGATGGTGGTTTTATTATAACCCATCGAAAGATCGAATTCGAAATATTGATAGTAAAGTCCTTGATGATATGTACACTCAGTTTAAAAATAAGGAACATGTAGTTCCTGCTAATGAGAAAGAGAAATCTTGTTTACAGTTGATAAATGATGTGGATGCTGCTGCTTCTCATGTACAGGGGTCTGTGACTTCAAAGAAACATATGAGAAATGAGATATGGTCTTTGATCAACAAGATAGGATCACCATCTTGGTTTATTACTATATCACCAGCAGATGTTAACCATCCAATATGCTTGTATTTTGCTGATGTTGATCAAGAGTACAAACCTGAGATCCAAGACAAGAAGCTAAGAGAGTGTCTCATTAAACAAAATCCAGTGGCTGCTGCCAGGTTCTTTGACTTTATGGTCCAAGCATTTATCAAACATGTGCTAGGGGTTGGTAGTGGGCATAATGGTTTATATGGAAAGACTGAAGCTTATTATGGAACTGTTGAACAACAGGGTCATCTAACTCTCCATCTCCGTCTGTTGTTGTGGATCAAATCCAGTCTGAGTCCACAGGAGATAAGGGACCAGATACTTAAACATGACTCTGATTTCATTAAGTCACTTATTTCATATCTGGAGTCTTGCTATGTTGGTGAATTTGACACTGGCACCAGTGCAAGTATCAATGAACAAATAATTCTGAACAAGACAAAACCTGATTATAAGGACCCTACTTTAACAATGCCTACACCACCACCAGTTGCTGTATGTTCATGTTCCAGTATGTGTCAATGTGAATCATGCAGGAGAATTGCTGAGTGGAATTCTCACTACGTTCAGGAATGTGATGATCTGGCTTTCAGGTCTAACATGCATAATTGTTGTGCAGCAAATAAAGGTATAAAGGGAGAAAGTTCTACTGCAGTTCATACATGTCCAGCATGTCTTGTTGATGGAGTATGCAAAGCTCGTTTTCCTAAGCAAGTGCATGCTCAAACCCTGATTGACCCTGACACAGGTTACATTGAGATGAAAAAGGGAGAGCCATGGTGGAACACATGGACACCAGCTGTCACATATCTTTTCAGATGTAATACAGATGTGACTTCTCTTCTGTCAGGTACTGCAGTGAAAGCATGTGTGGCTTACATCACTGATTATGTTACAAAGCCAGGTCTCAAGACATACACTTTCTTTGAAACAATCAAAGGAGTTTACACCAAAAACAGTAGTTTCATTTCTGATACCAGTAATAACAGAAAATTGGCCAGGACCATTATAGTTAAGATGGTAAACAGTCTGACTGGAAAAATGGAAATTGGGAGCCCAATGGCATCTATGTATCTGTTAGGCAATCCAGATCATTACACCAACTATAAGTTCACACCCTTTTACTGCACACAATATGTAGACCAAGTAAGGGCACAGTGGAAAGATCATGACAATATATTGCAGGCTCAGAGTGAGGGTCCAAGTGGACCACAACAATCTGTTCTGGATGAGAAGGTTTGGATAAACAAAGGCACCACTGACAAAATTGTGGGCATCTCAAAGGTGGATGACTATACAATGCATTGTAATGATATTGACCAGATGAACTTGTATGATTTTATGTCCACATATCAAAAGAAAGTGAAGACAAAACAGAAAATTCATAGTGAAGATGAGATTGACACAAAAGAATGTGAGGACGTAGACAACAAAGATCAAACTTGGGGATCTATACTTAACACAGAACATGAATACCCCCCTTCTATTACACATTCTGATATCTCTCATTCTCAGACTCATTCACATTGTCTGTTTAAATACAAAGATATGGAGAACAGGACTTTAAATTTCATAGGAAAGACATTACCAAGAAGTGACAAAGGTGACAGGGAATACTATTGCTGTGTTGCGTTGTCACTTTTTAAACCATGGAGAGATGGTTCAGAATTGAGAGAAGCAGGACAGACTTGGGAGGAAGCTTTCAATGTCCACATTTTTACAGAAATGCAAATAAAACTAATGGCAAACTTCAACTTGAGGTATGAATGCAATGATTCCCGGGATGACTACTCTGCTTTAAGGAAACGTGGTCAAACACACACTAGCTCAGGACCAGGATTTGATATAGACAACTCCGATGATACTGCAATGCATGAATTCCTTAGCAATGTTAATGAAACATATAATCAGAATACATTTGAAGCCCCCATTGATTTTAACACAGAAGATCTACTTCCAAACAATGGTACTATAAGAAATTAGTTACTGAAGGACCAAATATCTAAGACTTTGGACATATCAGGTATTCTAGACCCTCACTCTGAAAAATACAAGTTAGACGATGATGTTAACACTTTCTGTCCAGATATAACTATAGACAGCACAACGTGGAAGCAAAAGGTTGCTGAGGAGAGAAGTAGAGCTCTACTGAATATGAAGCACAACCCTGCAAATGATAATGCTGAAAGTAACAACTGTCATAAAAACAAATTCACTAGATGGAATGAAGTGGTATTTGATGATCTATCATATATAGACAAAGATTTTCAGAGTCAGTTAGTAGAAGAGCAGTGTCTATCTGATAATATTGTTATAGATGAGACTCTCAATGAAGAACAACACAGAGCGTTTAAGATTATTACAAATCATTCCACATCTGCTGAGTTCAAACCTTTGAAGATGTATATTGGTGGTATGGGTGGCACTGGTAAAAGCAAAGTCATATATTCATTATGCAGATTTTTCTGTGAGAAAGGAGAAGGTCATGCTATGGTTGTTTGTGCTCCAACAGGCACTGCAGCAGCACTTGTACATGGTTTGACATATCATTCCTTGCTTGGTTTCTCCAGACCAGCAACAGAAGAAGTATCTATAAATGAGGACACAGGTATAAAGAAAGCCAGAGATAACCTAGATGGTGTCAAATACATATTTATTGATGAAGTGAGTATGCTGAGTATGCAGGATGTTAATTGTATAAACCATAGACTTTCACAGATATCTGGTAACCATTCATCTGGTTTTGGTGGATATAGTGTGATATTTGCAGGTGATTTTGCACAGTTGCCTCCTGTAGGTGGTACGTCTTTGTATACAAAAAAAGTTGCCCACATGGATCATGCACTCCCTTTATACACAAGCAGAGGAAACAGGAAAAGCACTTTGGCATCAGGTCACACATGTTGTTATATTGAGAAAGAATATGCAGCAACAAGCCCAATCCTTAGAAGATTTGAATTTTCGATTGGCTTTGGAAAATATGTGATTTGCATCATGCACCGCAACTGATATTGCATATCTTCAATCTAGAGTAGCTGGGAGGTTGTCAGATCAACCCAAGATAAACAATGCAGACTTTAGATATGTGTCTATTATAACCAGCAGAAACACACAGAGGGACTGTATAAACAATGTCCAGTTGCAAAAGTTTGCATCAGAAGTCAACCAACCTCTTCATTCCTTTTATTCATGGGACACTCTGGGTCATGGAAAAGATCCTGCTACAACCAGACATAAAGCATACAGAAAAACAACAGTACCCAAGGCAATGACTGAAACACTCAGAGAAGCTCTATGGGATTTGTCACCTTGTGACACAGCACATATACCAGGTATATTACAGTTGTGTGTGGGAATGCCTGTTATGATAAAATACAATGAGGCAACAGAGCTATGTATAACAAATGGGCAAGAAGCACATGTACATGGTTGGAGAGCTGCTAAAGATTCAAATGGATGGGAGTATATTGATGTTCTTTATGTGAAGCTACACAAACCAGCAAAAGACATCACAATACAAGGACTACCAAAGAACATTGTACCTCTCTCACGCAACAGTGTTCCTGTCACAGCAAGAATGCCCAGTGGTGAAACATACAGTATAACGAGGAGCCAAGTCCAAATCATTCAAAACTTTGCAATGACAGACTTCAATTCTCAGGGCAGAACTAGAGACTTCAATCTGTGCAGCTTGTCTCAGGCCAGAAACCATCAAAGCATATATACAGCACTTTCAAGAAGTTCTACGCACAAGAGCATGGTCATAATGGAACCTTTGTCTCATTCAACTATTGAGAAGATAACAGGTGGGTTAAATTGATTTTTGTGTCAAGAATTTCGTGAACTAGAGGTTCTAGATGAAATAACACATCTAAGGTTTGAACAAGTGTTGCCTGACCATGTAAATGGTGTCACCAGAGTTGATGTCACCACACAATTTTTTCAGTGGAACGGAGAGCAACATGTACCAGAACAAATACTAGATAAACTAAGATGGTCAGCAAGTGATCCAATTGAACCAATTGAAAATCTCAATGATGTCATTGAAAAATACAGGAAGCAAGACAAGAGGAAGAAAAACCAGTCAGATATTTATAATATTAAGGACACTGATAATTACATTGCTGCTCCTGGTTCACAGCCATTGGAACATGTTTCAAAAAAAGAAAAGAACATGATGAGGACAATACAGTTACCCCACCAAATAAAAGACCTAAAGTCAGTCTGCACAAGTCTAAAGAGGGTCCTCTGGGTATGAATTGGGACGGTAAGAATTACAGTTGTGGATATGATTCCTTACTCACAATTTTGGCAGATTTATGGACATTTAATCCTGTTTTTTGGTCAAAGGAGTGGCGTTCATACAATGAATTTGTCAGTAAATTATCAGCAGGCTTGCCAGATGTTTATGAAAACAAGTGTACAATGGAGGAGTTGAGAGATGAAATGCGAGAGGTGTTGAATTCATATATGGGCAAGTGGGTTACCTATAGATAAACTAATCAGGACATTGCTCGAGCAGGATAATGTTGTAAGTTCAAATATATACATTATGTCCTGCATGTGGGGACAACAACAAGTGGTGATTTAAATGTTGTTATTGCAACAGTCAATTTGAAGGGAAGTCAGAATGCAGCAATAAATAAATTACAGACACAACAATTTCTCAATTGCCCAATGTGTCATCAGGCAGTGCAAGTCATGAAGCTATTCAACCAGTGTCTATCTATTGTGGCTGTTGATTCACCACCAGATCACATATCTCCAACTAAATCTATTAAGCTTATGTGTATGAGTCAGAAAACAGGCACATTAAATTTGAGAGGTGTTATCTACTGGGTTAATGGGAACCATTTCATCTCGTGTTGATACGCCATACAAACTTGCCGTATACATACTTAGATTTTGGTCCATAATATCAGTTTTTGACATTCTTTAAGGGAATAAGAGGACTAGGGTGAGCCCTGAAGTGCTAGTTAATACCTAGTGGGACTAGAAAACAACGGTACAATAATATTAAGTGCTTATGGATGGAGAAACAACTCATTCTAAGTACTATGATAGATATGTATGAGTTGGAGTTATGATAGCAGACCCACCAAATAAGAAAGATAGCCTACAAAGGCTTTTGAATCCTATTATAACTACTAGTACTGCTAGCATGATCCAAAGGGACAGTGAAGTGCAAGATAGCCCCTATTCACGGGCATAGGAACATGTAAGCAGCACAATCCTTGGCCGAAAGGTTGATCAGAGAAGACAGCGCTAAGATTAGACATGCAGACAAGCACGCTAGGTCTAGATCTATGTATTGGTAAATCCTGTAGTACTAAGACGGCTTCAAGGGAATCTTAAGTATCTGTAAAAGGTACATGTGGATAAAAGTAGGACAAAGTATATATGTACAGGATCCCAGAGAGTTCAGTTATCCATCAGTGCAGAGGGGATAGTGAATGGACATCTCTACACAGAGATATAAGGGACAGAAGTGCTAAGTCGCAGTACATCTGAATGATCAGAATACAACCCAAACAGGTAACAGTATTTCTGGATAAGGATAAATCTGTCAGTAAACATCTAGTTAGGCGTTGAAAGCATTGAAAGGTGAATAAGTATGCGAACAGGACTACAGAAGAGCTGGACTCATATGTAGGACTAAGTAGTAGACTGTTGGCAATGCATAGAACGAGTATAAAGCAAGATCAGAGAACAGGGAAAGGAAAACCAAACGGAATAAAGAAACTACGAGAAAACCCTATGCCCCTAGCATAAGGATGCATACGAAGGACCTAGTGGTAATAAGTGGAGCGTTCTGAGTCATAGATGCGATGCTCACTAGCCAGGACAGTACACGAAACACCAGATGGCTTACAAAAAGGACTGAAGAAAGTTCCTATGAATATTTAGATAATATTGGACAGTTTCTATATACCCTAATAAGCAAGTCTTTACTTACAAGGAAATAGGTAGAACTCACTAACGGATTTTTTGATTTGATTTGTATTTTCTCTACACACCTTTTAGCGGACATCAAAAAGAAAAAAGTAACTGTATAGTTGTAGCTGCTAGTAGTATAAAAGGACCAGATATTACGAGTAGCTACCCAAGCCACATACTGTAGAGTATCAGATCTCACTAGCAATAGTAGAGGACGTGAAACATGGACTAAAGCTTCTAAACAAACTTAACTGCACTCTCTATGCACCTCAGGCAACCCCCTCTGGGGGACCTATTAGGTGTGTTACTACCATGTCATCCTCTCACCTTGTAGGTCTCAAAAACCTGGTAGCCTACCATTCCTGCCATTTATATGGTAGCTACCTGGTACTGTCCTGGTAGTAGATTTTTGAATTCACTGGTAGCTACCAGTTACTGCATGGTAGCTACCCTGCTCATGCATGCCAGATAGACAGCTACCTGGTAGTATGAAAGGGATGTGGGCCAATGCTGCCCGTGGCAAGTACGAGGCCAAGGCTTTCTCTTGCATTGAATTGCATTCATTCTCCTGCAACTTCCATACCTGTTTGGACATACAGAACTACCACAGCTTTCTTATTAGCAAAGTTCTCTAGGCTTTGGTTGTTTGATTGGAGTGCTGCAGATAATTTCATGCTGAGCTCCATGAAACATCCTTGTGATGAAGTGACCCCTTCCAAAATAAATGATGCCATTTATGTGATATTCCTGAGACCTAGCTCCCTGAGGCACATGTATAACATTTTGAATTTCCATCTTGCATTCATAAGGTAGGGACATAAGCAAAAAGTTTGGTAATCTCTGGAATGTGTATTTTCGGAACATGTCTCCATGACAAGAGTGACATTTATCAGCCCAACACTCTATAAAGTGAGAACCAAATGCTGCGTAGATTGATATGTACCTATTGTATGCGTTAGCATTAAATTGCATTGTAACCTGTCCTGAAAATCTGAGTGATTATTAATGCAAAGAACATTTCTCTTAGTCGTTGGGCTCAGTGTTTGCAATAACTCATGCAATACATCAGAGGTATCAGTATATGCCTTGTCAGGAAAAGCAACAGGGTCAAGGATAAAAAGCTGCCTACGGATTTATATGGATTGGGATATGATCGCAACATGTCCATTATACACAGAGGAGATTCCGGCCAATAGCATCTGTTCAGTTGGGTACACAGCTGGTTATTATGTTGGATCTGGCCAGGAGACCCTTGCTTTAACCTCAAGTTTGTGATCCTGTTATCTGACCTGATTAAACGAGAGAAGAAGTAGCTGTTTTCAATTAGGACATGGTCAGGAAGAAGTCATCAAAATAATGTGTACAGTTCCTTTAGTCCTTATTTTTTCTTGTAACTCTTTTTTTTTTTTTAAAAATCAATTTTATTGTGCTACAGGGACTACCCTACAGTGCACATATTCCCATCATTCTTCCCATTCCCCTGGGCTCTGACCTGTCCTGCAGACGAATTAAGTCCCTCTGCAGTCCAACCTCTCCAGGATTGTTTAGTCAGCCACCCGCTGTGAAGGGGTTTGGGGCGTCCAAGTTCCATTGTAGTTCGAGTGTGGTTGGGGGTTTCTACCAGGTCCAGACCCCCTGGAGGGCCCTAACTCTTTCATTCTGTGCAGAGTGTAAGGTAGATATGAAGAAGTCCAAATAAATAATGTGTACCACATTTTTCAGCTAGGATGTTCCCTCTAACTGCTCGAACTAACCACTTCACCTTATGTTCCTCCTCTCCCATCTATCTTACACTTCTTCTATCAAAACAGAGGTTCATCCATCCGTTCGTCATAAGAACTTAGTCCAACAACCTGGATGTTGCCTAGCCCAACAAACTTTCCAAAGGCCTGAACATTGAAATTTTCAACTATCTATCACGTATTCGAAGAAAAAGTGCTCGTAGTAGGTCTTCACATTACTGTAAACATTATCTTGGGACTGAGGTTGACTCTCACCTTCATGGAATTTTCAGGAGTAACACCACTGAAATCAGATTTCAAAAGTGCTTAATTGGCTGAAGAGATTAACAGAGATTAATCAGTATTATTTGTCTAGTATCATCTTCTCAGCTCACTGGCAATGTTTATAGTGTTTTGATCAGCAGCAGAACCCTTCAAGTAAGAAAATCTCTCTGATTCTGTTCCACCCAGGAAGACAAGGAGCCCCATACTCCATCGAGATTTTGACCGATCACCAAAACCTAAAATACTTCCAGACAGCTCAGAAACTCAGCTGACGACAAGCACGCTGGGCATTATTCCTCACATGATTTGAGTTTTTCCTCCTCCATAAACCGGGAAGTCTTAACAAAGCTGATCCATTGTCCAGACGACCAGATCACCGAGTTGGAGTGGAAAACGACAATGCCAACAGGATCCTCCTCGATCCTAAGTTTTTCAGAATTCGAGCTACCAGACAAGGGACTGTAACGGCTGTAGGAGACTTGGAATTACGTCAAAGGATCAAAGAATCTCCCAAAAGTAGTAAGTGCCCTCAATGTCATTCTACAAAACGGACCACGGTCTCTGGTGAAAAACCTACAGGAGTGGAACTACGATGACAGAATTGTATTGTTCTGGGGAAAAATCTATGTTCCAGCCAATGATGATCTCCGACGAGACATTGTAAAGTTACACCACGATTCCCTAGCGACAGGACACCCGGGAAGATACAAGACCTATGATCTAGTCAGCAGAGAGTTTTAGTGGCCAGGAATGTCAGTCTTCATCAGAGACTACGTAAATGGTTGCGCCAAATGTCAGTTAACTAAACTGACTAATCACCTGACTCGGGTTCCCTTGGTACCCACCGAAATTCCAGAACATCCCTTTGGAACTATCACTACCGACTTCATCATGGATCTCCCCAAATGTAGAGGATTCAACGCAATCCATGTCGTGGTCGACAAGTCAACAAAAACCATTGTTATATCGCCATGTACAAAAACAATTGACAGCGACGGCACAGTCAGCCTTCTACTTGATCACACATGGCGACGATATGGAGTTTGGGACAAAATGATCTCCGATCGAGGACCACAGTTCGCTGGCAAGGTCATGGCCGCAGTCCATGAGAAACTAGGGATAACATCAGCACTCAGCACGGCTTATCACCCCCAAACTGACGGAGAATCCGAATGGTACAACCAGGAACTAGAACAGTTCTTACGGATCTTCTGTAATGACCAACAAGAAGACTGGGTGGACTATATACCTTACGCAGAATTCAGCCACAACACTAGAGTTCATCAGCAACTGGAAAATTGCTGTTCAAACTCTTACATGGTTATCAACCACGATTTTTCCCTGCGTTTACCCGACATCCAATCTCCCTACAGTTGAGGAACGACTCAAAAATCTCAATCAACTCAGAGATGAAGTCAAAGCCAGTTTAACTTCAGCAGTGGAAACAATGAGAACTCAGCATGGAAATCATTCTATACCGTGGCCAGAATACAAGATCGGGGAAAAGGTATTACTCGATGGGAAAAATCTAAAAACGACAAGGCCAAAAGCTAAGTTATCCGATCGTCGTCATGGTCCTTTCGAAGTCATTGAAGTAATCGGTCAGGTCAACTATAAGTTGAAATTACCAAAGACATGGCGAATACACCCTGTTTTTCACGCATCATTGCTGTTACCGTATGTCGAAACAGACACTCATGGACCAAATTACCCCAAACCACCCACAGAGTTGCTGGATGCAGATGAAGAATATGACGTGGAAAAAATACTAGACTCCAGACCCACCAGAAATAGGAAAGGAACTCAGTATCTGATTAAGTGGTTGGACTACTGTGACTCTGAGAACTCTTGGGTGCCCACGTCAAACCTGTCGAACATAATGGACATGGTTGAAGAATTCCACCAGAAACATCCACGGGCGTACTGACACCGATAAACAGCGTTCACCGTCAGAACATTGCTGAGATAAGGTACCTGTCTAGATGTAAGGGACTTAAAAGAGCCCGCACTCAAACATGGACTCTACAAGCATGTCTACCTCCAGCACATCTACTGTACAAAACGCAGCCACCTTCTTGTTCGCACCCGACACCTCACTTGCCTTCTCCAGCACTAGAATCCCATACGACCCTCATAACGATGGAGTCGATCTGTTCATATGCATGGCATGGAACTCTGACCCAAATGATTGGTTTCCCGACGATTGGTGGAACACAAACAACGACACACTACACGATGGGTGGGGTAACACTCACGACAACAAGGGTTGGGACTCTGACAGTTGGGGCCCCTGGGGACAGCACACCCCCACGGCGCAATGGGAATGGGATACATACGACAAGGGGTATGAAAGCAGCGATTTGCAGGAGGCGAATTTTAAAGAGATCAACGAAAGGCTCAGCGACGCATGGGAACAGGGACTTTGGGATCTGACAGTTCCGGACAACGAGGTCAATGACGCATGAGCTCCGGTGCAAGCTTGTCATAAGAGAGGGGTAGTGTCATGAATTGCCAGTCTATTCATTTCTTACCTCCACGGACTACTATTCATTCCTCTCATCTTTACCATCATCATCTTCTCTGCCTACGGTTACCATCACTTGATCTGACATGTTCATCATCTATCTCCTCCGATTCCTATCTCCATGGACATTCCCACTTATTTACTTATTCTCAATTCACTTCCTTGACATATATACCAAAGGACTTGTAGTTAGTTCCTTAGTCTGTTCACTTCGTCTCCACTCTGCTCCCAGTACAGTGCAGTGTCAAGTACAGTGGGTCAAAAAATTGTCCACATGTTTCGCATTTTTGGAAAGATTGCCAATTTAAGCAATACTGAGTAGAGATATTAAAATGTGGTCAGTGATGGGCAGAAAGCCCTTGATAAACGCTACAATATTCTGTCTGTTTTGTCTTATTTGGCTTAAAACTCATGGAGATATGACTGATTTAAAATGGTATGTCATTTGGACAATTTTTTGACATGCAAGTGAAAATACAGAAAGTGCTAGCTCAGTACTTGGTATGCCCTCCTTTGGCCTTCAACACAGCCTCAATCCTTCTAGGCATGCTCCTGATCAATTTCTGACAATCTTCTTCTGTGATTTCATCCCACTTTTCAGCTGCTCTGTCCCATATTTCCCAAACTCCAGAGGGTGCTGTGTCATATCCATTGAGCTTGTGTTTGAGGGTTGTCCAGAGGTGTTCAATGGGGTTCAGGTCAGGAGATTGAGCAGGCCAGCTCATGCAATGGATGTTGTTGTCTTCAAACCACTTGGTGGCCAGTTTTGACTTGTGTTTAGGATCATTGTCTTGCTGAAAAATGGCCACCTCTGGATCAACACCCAAAATATCCATGCTCTCCAGAAGGTTGTTCTCCAAAATGTCCACATACTGCTCTGCATTCATCCTGCCCTCCACCTCTGCCATGTTTCCAACTCCTTCCCACCCCATACATCCCCACACCATGATATTTCCTCCTCCAAATTTGACTGTTTCCACCACATTTCTCTCTCCCAAGGATTCACCCTTCCTCCCCCACACATACTGCTGTCCATCTGACCCATATCGATTGATTTTAGTCTCATCTGACCAAATAACCCTTTTCCAGTCATCCACAGTCCAGTTTCTGTACTTCTGTGCAAAGTTTAAACGAGCCTTCCTGTGAGCTGCAGTGAGTTTGGGCTTCTTCTTCGTTTTAGATGTGTCCACATCATGCCTGAGAAGGGAATTTCGAATGGTTTGGGTGGAGACAGGTTGGTCAAGGAGGGGATTGATGTTTCTGGCCACTTCTGTAGCATTTTCAGCTTTGCCAGTGTTGATTTGTTGGATAGCAGCACGTTCATCAGTGGTAGACAGCTTTCTAGGACGCCCTGCTTGATGGTTCTCCTTGTCAGGATACATCTCTTTGGCCAGAGCAGCAATCTTTGACTTGGATACCCCAGTTTTAGCAGAGATTTCCCTGGATGAAGCAGAAGTTTGGAGGAGAGAGAGGATATTGTCTTTCTGGGTGGATGTGATGGGTCTCATGATTTGATGAGGGCTATAGAACAACTGGATGCCCTTATATATGGTCCAGCTGGCAGCTATGATATCATTATGATGTAGCCATTGCATCATTGTACAACTCCACTTATGATGTCATCTATGAGACATCACATAGTTACAATACTGATTTTGAAGTGGCAACTCAAAAAATTGTCCAAATGACATACCATTTTAAATCAATCATATCTCCATGAGTTTTGAGCCAAATAGGACAAATAAAACAGATTATTGTAGCTCTTATCAAGGGCGTTCTGCCCATCACTGACCACATTTCAATATCTCTACTCAGTATTGCTTAAATTGGCAATCTTTCCAAAAATGCGAAACATGTGGACAATTTTTTGACCCACTGTATAGTCAGCTACTCATCCTCTACTTGCTCCTACGATTTCTCTATCCTCTCTCTCTCTCTCTATTCTTCTCCTTATCTCTCAGTATTGTCTCGTCTGTAACTCGTCAAATCTATTTGGTTCATCATGTGACTTGGGCAGTTATTGCTAAGTGACAACGTTCTTGACAGTTGATATTCTCAGTGTGGGGTCAGGGTCTGACTCCCAGAATCGGTGAGTACTCCCAGTCAACCCTCACTTTTGCAAAAGCTTGACCCCTCCACCTTATAGCATTGAGACCCCAGCCACCAAGACCTCCACTGGTACCCCACCTGCTGCTGACAAGGACATGACAATGAACATTGATATCCCTGGTGAGGGGTTAGGGTCTGACTCTGAGAATCCATGAGTGCTGTTAGCCAACCCTCACTTTTGCAAAAGATTGACCCCTCCACCTTATAGCATTGAGACCCCTGCTGCTGAGGCTTCCACTGCTACCAAATCTGCCTCTGACAGGAATATGGCAATGAATGTTGATGTCCCCAGTGAGGGGTCAGGGTCTGACTCCCAGAATCCATGAGTGTTGTCAGTCAACCTTCGCTTTTGCAAAAGTCTGACTGATTTAACCTATAGAGCTGTTGCTTCTTCCAGCAAAAGAGCCTTTGATTCTCTTTCAACCCTCATACACCTCACTTCTCAATTGATGACTGTCATCCTCTTCCCTCATGGGCCTCCAAGATGTAGGGCTACCTGCGAAACAATGTATCTGGAGAACTTTGGGCTGATGACATGGACTCCTTGATGGCCTTAGAGTCCTCCTACAAGTTCCAGAGCAACACAAAAACTCTCCCTACCACTCATTGACCCCCTCATATCCCCATTTGGGTCAAAAATGATAGGAAAGACCTGTTTCCTCCAGGTCTGGAACTTCCTGATTTCTGTCC